>JACTOM010000917.1:1746838-1781705 GCA_015832385.1 Elymnias hypermnestra
ACGTTTTTCCTTTTTAGTGAATTAAAATTGTTAGCAGTGGATCGCAATGTAACCTTTTTCCTTTTTAGTCAATTAAAATCGTTAGCAGTAGGTTGCTATGTAACGTTTTTCCTTTTTAGTGAATTAAAATCGTTAGCAGTGGATCGCAATGTAACCTTTTTCCTTTTTAGTGAATTAAAATCGTTAGCAGTGGATTGCAATGTAAGCTTTTTCCTTTTTAGTGAATTAAAATCGTTAGCAATGGATCGCAATGTAACCTTTTTCCTTTTTAGTCAATTAAAATCGTTAGCAGTAGGTTGCTATGTAACGTTTTGCCTTTTTAGTGAATTGAAATCGTTAGCAGTGGATCGCAATGTAACCTTTTTCCTTTTTAGTGAATTGAAATCGTTAGCATTGGGTTCCTATGTAACGTTTTTCCTTTTTATTGAATTAAAATCGTTAGCAATGGATTGCAATGTAACCTTTTTCCTTTTTAGTCAATTAAAATCGTTAGCAGTGGCTTGTAATGCAACCTTTTTCCTTTTTAGTGAAATAAATCGTTAGTAGTGGCTTTTAGTGTAACCTTTTTCATTCATTTCATTATTTTTCATTTGTATTTGTAGAATATAAAAGACAAAAATATTTTCAAGTACAGAAAACGTTGCGTTAATGTAACATTAAATATAGTATATGTCTTTAAATTTCTTTTCTCAATATTGCCGTTAGTTATAATTGATTATCAATCAATATAAGATTTATGGCATAAAGTGAAATTCAAAAGAAATTGCTGTCAAATAAAAGAATAAATATTAAAATAATTACCTTGTATGTGAAACTTGGATCTGATGTCGAAACTGGCTGTTTCGTTGAGTGCGAAGGTGAAGGGTGGACCATTTTCAGCTGAATCGTAGTCTTTGGCTGTGAGGATAACAACTTGTCCTGGGGGTTCATTCTCATACCAGATAACTGGCTGGGTCTGTAGGTGAAAGTAGTATATTAAATAAGTAACTTAAATAAATTGTATTACTGTACTTTGTGCAATATATATTTTACTAGCTGATCGCAACTTCGCGTCCCGATTTAAAAAATACAGATGGTAGTAGGAAGATGAAATATAATTGACAACCTATTTCCTGATCTGGCAAAGATACACATAAAATTTCATCAAAATTTGTCAAGCAGTTTCCGAGGAATTCGACAAGAAACACAAGTATTATAAAAGACTGCAAACTTCGTAAATTTATAGAATCTTTTTACGTAAGCTTTTAATATTCACAAAAACTGTACTAATATCAAGTGTGAACTTAAAAAAATATATTTCAATCGAATTCAATTAATAAAACAGGTATTTTAATAACGTCTTGCTAATTTAAGCAACTACACCTGCAACTCTAGACAGAGAAGGAACAAATTTAGTTGGCATATAAAAGGTTATAACGATTCAAATATAAAAGATAAACATATACTGTGGTGGACTTTTATTTAAAGCTTTTAAAGGGTAATCATTCTATCATACATGATTTATGCGAAACTTTAATTGTTTACGCAGAGTATGCAACGAAAGCTCTCAATAGTAAAACAACCTCTATCTGGACACATTCTTCATTGATGCACCGTTTCTATTGGTTTTATCGTGATGATATTACCAATAGCCTTCCTTGATAAATGGACTATCTAACACTGAAGGAACTTTTCAAATCGAATGAGTAGTTCTTGAGATTAACGTGTTAAAACAAACAAACACATCATCTTGTATAAAATATAGTATTTTACCCTAAAAAAGCTATAAACAAAAAGATATGTCCTTTTTCTCTAAATTAAAGCAAGAAAATGGAAACTAACCAAACGAAATCGAGATGTACGCAACCGTGTAGATAGAAAAAGCAGGCCCGTAGGTGGAATTTGCATAAAAAATTGACAAGTGGGTATATCCCAAGCGATTTTACCTAAAAGGGAACTTATAAGTAGAAACCAATTGACTTTAAGTAGCACGGACCTTTTTGGGGCTCTGTTTGGGTATTATTTTTTAGATACATCGGTTACATATACAAAAATAGATACTGTAAGTTTTTATGGTTAGCTTTAAATAATATAATACTCGTAGATATTACTACAATGATTACTTTCATAGCATTATGTCTTACGGCATACTGTTATGGGGTAGGGCGGCGGACATTGAAACAATATTTATTTGACAAAAAAGAGCAATACGAGCCATATATCAATTAGGATCTCGTGTTTCTCTAAGAGATAAATTTAAAGAAACATCAATTCTCACAGTACCGTCGCAATATATATTAAATAATATCTTATATATCCGTGATAATATACATTTATTCAGTAAGAAAAGTGAAATACACAATTTTAACACAAGAAATAAAAACAAACTTGTAATTCCATATTTTAGAGTGAAGAAAGTTCAGAAATCATTTGTCGGGTTGAGCATACGCATTTTTAATAAGATACCTCAATCAGTTTTGGATTTGCCTCCGCATAGTTTTAAGAAATATGTCAAAAACATCCTTTTACAAAAGGCATATTATAATGTTGAGGATTATTTAAGCGATAGAAATGTTTGGATTTGATTCCAGTTGCTCACAGAAGCAATATATTACACATTGTAGCATACAAAACTATCTTTAAAAGAGTAACCGTTGAGTTTCTTGCCGGTTTCTTCTCAGCGGATTCAACTTTCCGAACCGGTGGTAGATTTGTTACCAACGGACAGACTACTGACGATTCAAAAGTGCATTTTGAGCCTACTTGAATAAAGAATATTTTGATTTTGATTTTGAGTTTTGAAAATGTAACCCCGACATAATAATACTGGTGGTACTTACAGAATATTCGTTATAATTGTTATATCAAATTAAAATTATTTTATTACGATAGTCCATTGAAATGTTTCAATTTACGGACCGAATATTGCAATTTTATTTTTGGGACATGTGTGGGGTCAATAGAAGCTTAACCCCAAGTTTGTGGGGTTGCCGCCCTTGTCAACCAGCCGCCATCTTGGAAAAAGGGGTGCAAACACCTTTTTTGAGATATCTCAGAAACTATGTGTCTTACAAAAAATTCGTCAAGACACAATTTGTAGCAAATCGCTTTGTCTACAAATATGTTAAAACAACTTTTTGCCCTAACTTTAAAATTAAAGACGTTATAAGCAAAAGAAGTGAGAAAAATTTTATAACATTTTTCTGTACAAAATAAATGTCTAAGATTAATCTCGCAGATGATCTTTTGAGTAAAGATTTCGTCTACAATTTTTTTTTATTTCATTCACTAACGCTGTTACAGCGCTCCAAAGTTGACCAGTCAATGCTCATGAGATTTCTGGCCAAACGAAATGTTTAACTTAATTTTATGATCTTTTTTTATTGTAAATACATTCTTAAAATATTTTCGTTAAATCCGTACAACTTTATACTTTCCTAACTGTTTCGCTTACTATATAACTAATCAAATTATTGTTTCTTATAATAGATCTAGACTCGGTAGATCCTTCTCAATACTAATCTTTCTGAGGTGAGATTAGCGCTTTAGACTCAAAACTATAGACAAGACAAGGATTAACGTCCCATATTGAATTCTGTATACATTATTAGAATCCTGACAGTCTACACCACATTAAATGTAATAATTATCACTTGGAACGCACAAAAGAAATAAATCTTTAACGATTTTTCAAATAGTTGTATCTGAGTAATATAAAAAGCAATTTGAAGTTTGAAATTTCATATTTCAAAAACAAATAACACGTATAGAGCAATTCTAATGAATATGATCCTAAAATTAGAAATTTCAAACGTCAAATTGCTTTATATTTCGCTTCGGTACGAGCATTTTTATAAAAGATACAGACCATTTCAAAAATCACAATCAATCGATTTTGATCCTCTTTATCATATAACTGGACTTGCTTTGACTTAGGACAGAAGTTTCATTACAACTTCTATATTCAAAAGCACTTTTGAATCGCCAGTAGTCTTACCAACGGTAACAAATCTGCCACCGGTTCGAAAGTTGATTCCGCTGAGAAGAAACCGGCTAGAAACTCAACGGTTACTCCTTTAAACATAGTTTTTGTATGTTACAATGTGTTAAGCTTTCATGTACAACTGGAATCAAGTCCAAAGTAACACATTTAAGTATTCGCAGACGTCAGGTATATATAAAATCATCAGAAGTACTCAGTAAAGGATTTATGGATAGATTCCTATCATATTTATGATATTACGGAGTAAAATACTGTAATATCAGATAGAGAGTTTTACCCAGTTATTCTACCCTCGTCAAAAAAGCTTTTGATAGACAAGCAATAACACTGCCTTAACTCTGCATGAGGAAATACAAACGAATGAGGTTTAAGTTCACCTAATTTGTGTTTGTAACGTTTTCACACAAAAACTACAGAACCGATTTCAAAAAAAAAATCCACCATTAGGAAGCTGAATTTTCACTAAACAATATAGAATATATTATAGCCCCAAAAAAAGTAGGGATTCCTAATAAAAATTCATTAATGTAACCCAAGGTGTGAAAATATTAGTCACTTAAAATCCGTCATAGCGTGCATTGTGGAAACTATTGATGATAGAATAAGAAAATGTTCTACAATATTATAGAACGTATAAATATCTACAAAAGAGTCCTGGATACCATATATCCAACTACTGTAGTTATGACACTATAACTTCTTCTTTGCATTTTAAAAGTTAATATAATCAAACCATATTATTCATACCTCTGTATTTATTCTTATTCTATTAAATAATATTTTATTAAAGACTGTTTCAATACCTCTAAAAATCTTTTTCAATTATTAAAATCCGACATTCCATTCAAAAGATATAACTAATTTAAAAATGTCTAAGAAAATAGGTCCAACTTGCTCCGCAGTGCATTGCTAGTCTACACTAATATTATAAAGAGGAAAGATTTGTATTTTTGTATGTAACGAATAAACTCAAAAAGTACTGGACCGATTTTAATAATTCTTTTTTCATTAGAAAGCTACATTATCACTGAGTAACATAGGCTATATTTAGTACTAGATTACTATAGAAATCTTTAGAAATTCCTATTAAAACCAACCGAAGGTGTAAAAAAATTAGCCATAAAATGTCTTTCATCGCATACGCTGTGAAGAGTATTAATGATAGGACAAAAAAATGTTCGACAATATTATAGAATATATCAATATCTACAAAAAACTTCGCGAGACCATATGTCTAACTATTGTAGTTACGTCACTATAACTACTTTTTTACATTTAACAAATTGATAGAAATGCCGATCAAAATCAGACCGTGTTATCCATACCATTTATAAATTTTTATCCAAATAAATAATTTAATATTCAAGACTGTCTCAATACCTGATGATTACTTTTTGAATTATTGAAATCGGATATTCCATTCAAAAGATATCATGAAATTAAAATAAAAATACATGCCGGCGGCGGCCGCCACGCAGCGCATCGAGTAACTAACTCGACGAGAGAGGGGCAGTGCGGGAGAAGTACTAGCTAGCTACTTAGTTTTAGTATTAGGAATTACACTGTTTCATAATATTTATCAATTCATGGTCGTTTTAATTATCATGCTTACAACTTAAATATCTGTACCTATTTATATCTACCCGTGCGAAGCCGGGACGGGCCACTAGTATACTATAAAGTCAATAATTAAATAGAATAATAGAAAGGTATATAAAACCATAAATAAATATGAAAGGAGATTGTATAAAGCCAGATGTCGCTATACAGTGCATATTTTGTAGTAAAATGCTTTTGAAATACTAAAATTACATTCCATTCAAAAAATATAACGAATTTCAAAATCTCAATTTAAAGAACTCCAGAGTGTCAAATGTCGTAATTAGGGAAATTTTAAGTCAATAAAGTATTACAAATAAATCTCTTCTTTAATATTATTCAAGAAAATTTAGAATTTTTGTTTTAACAATTTATAATAATAAAGCTAAAAATTAATGACCGATTTAAAAAAATTCTTTCGATACCTGTAGAGCATTTTTAAATTGACTTATGTCGGACATTCTACGTAAATGATGTTGCGAATTTAAAAATGTATTTGTTAGATATATATTTGATGTAAAATAAAAACTGTATATTGATTATATTATGGATGTCTGCATCTAATAATCTGATAGGAAGTAATTAAATACTATCTCATAGTAGACTGCCTCATTAGTCTCGACTACAAACATGAGGTCCTGGGTTCAGGTCCCGGGTGGGGGCTAATTTAAAAACCGATATCGATGTTTCTATATTTCTCAATATTTGTCTGCACATTAGACTATGATAGTGAAGAAATAGAGAGTGCACTTGAGTACTATGCCTGCCTACTCTAAAAACCCTCTCCTATGAGTGAGGAGGCCTATCCCCATCAGTGGGACGTTAATGGGTTAATACTAGTAGACTTTCCATTGCCACGAGACCATTATTGATATATAAAACAAATACACTGTTACTACCAAAGGGTTTCCTTGATGGCTCCATTTAAATTTATAGACAGCTATTCCTTTAAAGTGGTCTATAAAGCGCAATGGATGGATCTTATATGAGAATTGAATGTACATTGGCGGGAAATTTCACGCTACCGTCATTTGAAATATGTCTTAAAAAATGGGGGGTTTAACGAAAGCATGAAGGAAGCGAAACATCTTAGGAGTTAAATGGCAGCCTATTAACGACTCGGCGCGGACCTCTCACTGGACAGCGTTGGAGTAGTCCTCTTCTGTGAGACGATCATCTCACTGAAGGAGGCCTACGAACGAGAAAAGGAGATTGCAATGTATGCTCCCTCATACCGCCGGAGGAGGCGTCTGTAAGCGTAAGTCCTTCCATCATCGAGAATCCTCAGTCGGATTCATCCGGGCCACTAGGGATAAATGCGAAAGTTGAACCCCTGGTGCTTCATTCATGGATGAAGAGGCTGCCGCTGGGTTTTAGTGGATATTGCGAGGTCTTCTTGTTCGCCGAGTCCCAAACTCCTGACCCACGGTTGAGGCCAATGCATAAAAGCATTTCCCAACCAAAAAAAAAAAGCCTAATAACGACGAGTGGGAAATTTTGATAAATGGAGAACAAGTGGAAGAGGTAAAAGAATGAGTATATATATATAGTGACACTGCACGCCTTTATGAATAGCCAGCTGGCTGTGATGGAGGAGTGTTGGTGCCAACACTTATGTATGGTAGTGAAAGTTGGGTATGGCAGAAGAAGCACAAAAGTAAAATAAATAGTAGCTTGAAACTGTGTGACAAAGTAAGAAATAAGATGATAAGAGAACGTTGTGGTATAAAAGAAGACGTAGTGACTAAAATTGAGAAAGGTATGCTTAGATGGTTTGGATATGTAGAGAGAATGAGTGAAAGGAGACCGACATGAGTCAAGTGTGAATGCGAAAGTTGGAAGGGGAAGACCAATGCGAACGTTCCTGGACCAAAGGTTTAATGAAAGAAGCGAAGGAGATATACAAGGATCGTGGCAAGTGGAAGGACGTGGTCTCTACCTACCCCAATGGGAATGAGGCGTTTTTGGCATTAAAAAATATTTTTTTTTTAAACAAAAACCTAATTGTGGTCGCCTAATATTCAACCCGGTGTATAACAAGTAAATAAATAATACTGTAAAAGCTCTGTACAATAATGGAAATGTTTTAAGTGCGAAGCGGGTAGTCGTAAAAGTTTTTTCACCAATTAGTACGATTTACATCGTTTTACGTAAATTGATTGTTTCCTATCAGTACGTTGATGTATTTTTACATGCAATCAACTTTTAAGGCTTTCACTCAGCGGACTTAATGTTTATTGTTTATCTTTGTTAATTTAAAAGCTTTATAATTGGTCCCGTGACCTTTTAACAACCGGTAGCCCTAAATAAATATAAACTCAACCGCATTTGTTAATTCATTTCTAATGAATCCATGATGAATGGCAATATTTTGATAGATGGGGAACAAGTGGAAGAGGTGAAAGAATTTGTATACTTGGGATCTAAATTTACAAAAGATGGAACATGTGAAAGTGATATCGAAAGGAGAGTGAATGCAGGGAATATGGTAAATGGTGCTCTGCATGCTTTTATGAATAGCCAGATGGTGTCTCAAAGGGCTAGACTGGCAGTGCATGCTGGAGTGTTGGTGCCAACACTTATGTATGGTAGTGAAAGTTGGGTATGGCAGAAGAATCACAAAAGTAAAATAAATGCGGTAGAGATGAGAGCGTTGAGAAGCATGAGTGGATTAAAACTGAGTGACAGAGTAAGAAATAGTGTGATAAGAGAACGTTGTGGTATAAAAGAAGACGTAGTGACTAAAATTGAGAAAGGTATGCTTAGATTGTTTAGGGATGTTGGGAGAATGAATGAAAGGAGACTGACAAAAAGGATTTATGAGTCAAGAGTGAATGCGAAAGTTGGAAGGGGAAGACCGAGGCCAACGTTCCTGGACCAAATCCAGGACATTTTAAATAACGTCCAGGTCAAGAGTACTCTAAACTGACGAACTTGTATGAAAGGTTTAATGAGAATGAAAGAAGCGAAGGAGATATGCAAGGATCGTGGCAAGTGGAAGGACGTTGTCTCTGCCTACCCCTATGGGAAAGAGGCGTGATGCTATGTGTATGTGTATACACGTTCCAATGCAATTTTAAAGGTTAGTATTTGACTGGAACCTCACACTTTTACTAATAGAAATGTCTTTATTTTATTATACATTTCAAAAGTTTGTTGGTGTATTTGGAGGCGTTTATCTCAGGAACTATTTGTTTGAATTGAAAGGTTTTGTTGTCGAATAGCCCATTTATCAAGGAAGATTATATGCAGTATAACATCACGTTACAATGTACAGGAGAAGAGCCTAAATGAAAAATGCTGCAAAACGCTTACTTTGCGTGCACTGTGTGAATGGTTAAAGTTACACAATAATAATGTATGACGGAATTGTTCCTCTTAAAACATTCTAATAAAAAGTTTAAGACATCATATGTCTATCTTTTAAGGTTGATCCAATATGACCTTTTTTATTTAAAACAAATTTACTCTCTAATCTTCTCATTGTTATATGATGCAGACGAGTTAGTTTTATGTTAGTATGATAATAGTTTTTCTTACAATAAAATTAAGAAAATATCGGCTTTTTACGTCCCACTGCTGGGCACAGGCCCTTTGACTCATAGCATTCTCATTAAAGAGTCTTTATTTAGTGAAATATATATATAACGTAACGTGTTTGTAACGTTTTCACACAAAAACTAATAGACCGATATGGAAAATTTGTTGACCATTAGAATGTTGCATTTTCACAGAATGATATAGGCTATATTAATTTCGCAATAAAAGTAGGGATCCCTAAGAAAAATGCATTAATGTAACCCAAGATGTAAAAAAATTGGTCATATAAAATCTGACAAGTGCCGGGGAAACTATTGAAGGTAGAACAAAAAAATGTTCAACGATATTATAGAAGGTATTAATATCTACAAAAAAGTCTGCAATACCATATGTCTAACTACTGTAGTTACGACACTATACATTTTAAAAGTTAATAAAAAATAAAAGTGCTGCTGACAATAATCAAACCATATTATTCATATATATGTATTAAATCTTATCCTATTAAATGATATTTTATTAAAGACCGTTTCAATACCTGTAAAATACTTTTTAAATTAATAAAATCGGACATTCCATTCAAAAGATATAACGAATTTAAAAATGTCATGTGAAAATATAGCGACCCTTATAACTTCGTAAGCTGTTTCAAGAAGGAGACACATAATACTAAGTAGGATAATAATACTTACATTTGTCAAAAAAGGCGCGTTGTCATTAATGTCAGTCAGTTCCAATATGACCTCAGTGGTGGATCTTAAGCTATCAGATCCTAATCTTCCTCCATGATCGGCCGCCATGATGAGAATCTGCCATCTGGTGAAGCCACTAGGCTGATCCCTGTCCAATGGCTTCGTGAGCCGAAGACACCCATCGTTGTCAATTTGCAAGAATTCCTTCTGTTCGTGCTTGACTAATGAATACACTATGTTCTGAGGCTCGTTTCTATCTAAATCTGGATCGTAGGCTTCCACCTGGATAAATCACATAAAAATTCATTAATGATAATCATAGATCGAAGATAGATTGATTTAAAGTCTATGACGTCGTAGAGGATAATATGGATATGCCTTCAAAATACCTAAACAACATATTTATTGTGATATTTAAATAAATAAATCATTTACAATACTAGGTAACGTAAAATTAAACATAGAAACAAAATTATCTATGTTATCCTAAATACATATTGGCTGAAAAAGGTCATTCAATAATATCAATTTACGCTGCCAGTGTTAGCTAATGGTGAAAGAAATCAATATTTTATATTATAAAAAGCACCTTGGACCTTTGGAAACCTTTTACACGGTATTTTGTCCCTCTCTGTTGAATTAGAAATGACGCTTGTCAGTATGAGAAAGAAAAGAGTTACAAAATCATTATTTATCCATATTTGATTTACTTTTAATGTTTGACAATAATAAGAACCAATTAGACATGGATCGAAATCTGGATTTAGAGACAATTATAAAATACAAGAAAATACAGCAAAAGTATTGAAAAAAAACGAAGCAAATGATCTGATATCTAATTTTAAGTTTGCGTCTACAGTCAAATAGACTAGAATAAAAAGACGTGAAAAGGAGTAATTTAAAATTAAAAGATATTGAAAATTTTTTGATTATTTATTTTAATGGTATTAATGTTGACATTCAAAATATAGATGAGGATTAAAAATAATTTATTTATGTTTTTTGTTTAATTAAAAATAATTGTTCATTGTATTAATAATTAAAGTTTTTTTAGCCTATCTGTGTTTTTTATTTTATTCCTTAGTTCAAATCCCGGAATTTATTCCAGTACTTCCCGAAAATTATGTATAAAATGGTATGTCCATATTATCATGACGCAGGCAAGTTCCCTCTTGTGATCTCTACAAAGCATCGTGTTTTTCCTTGGCAGCACGTCTTTGCTGGTAACTAGCCACGACCGAAGTCTCCTACCAGTTCAGGCTTAAAAATAAATTTGAAAATACAATGTCCTAAGTGCGACCAACCGAAAAAAAAACTAGGAACTTTGCTAGCGAATATTTCGTACTTTTAAATAGTAGATGTTTGTGCATGATTCTAAAAAAGCATGTGCATCGGATCGTATCGGTTAACGAACCGAAGCCGCACTAGGGGTGCTATAAAGGGAGCCGAGATCGCGGGTTCGGTACACAGTTCTTATTTACTGAGTCAGGGCATGGACCGTTGTCTTTGTGATAACCAGTACTGCTATAATAAATTCACCAGACTTTTGCCATTGTCATATAGGCAAACTCATTATCGTTTATTTATTGTATTGTGTTATTAATTACAGTAATATTCTGGTTTCATTGATATATTCCTTCTAATATCTCACGTTATTTAATTAATTTAATCAATATATTCCTTGTCTTATAATGTTTCCTTCTGATGTCTGCACTCGGCCACTCTTTTAAATCCGACATATCTATGAGTCTGGTAAGAATAATTTTTGCTGTTTTCAAACACATTTCCGTTCAAATATATGTATATGACGGAAATAAACGTTTGTACTTGTTACTAATGCAATGAGATAGTTAAATGAGAAAGAGACCGCAGTAACTAGTTAAAGGCGCGTGCGTCGAATCGTGTAAGTTCGGCAACCTACTCTACACCGGGTGCTATAAAAGGAGCCGAGAGTGCGGGTTCGGTATGCAATATTAGTGACTGCGTCGGGATACGGACCGTTGTTCACCTGACTTCTGCTCTTATCATATAGGCAAACTCATTACCATTTATTAATTGTATTGTGTTGGGAAAGGAGGGAAAGGAATGAAAGTGAATGTAAACAAAACGAAAGTTATGGTTTTTGAAAGAGATGAATGGCAATATTTTGATAAATGGGGAACAAGTGGAAGAGCTGCAAAAATCTTTATACTAGGGATCTAAATTTTTACAAAAGATGGAAAATGTGAAAGTGATATTGAAAGGAGAGTGAATTCAGGGAATATGGTAAATTGTGCCCTGCACGCCTTAATGGATAGCCAGATGGTGTCTCAAAGGGCTATACTGGCTGTGCATGCTGGAGCGTTGGTGCCAACACTTATGTATGGTAGTAAAAGTCGGGTATGGCAGAAGAATCACATAAGTAAAATAAACGCGGTAGAAATGAGAGCGTTGAGAAGTATGTTTGGATTAAAACTGAGTGACAGAGCAAGAAATGGTGTGATAAGAGAACGTTGTAGTATAAAAGAAGATGTAGTGACTAAAATTGAGAAAGGTATGCTTAGATGGTTTGGGCATGTAGAGAGAATCAATGAGACTGACAAAAAGGATTTATGAGGCAAGAGTGAATGCGAAAGTTGGAAGGATCATATCCAGGACATTTTAATTAAGGGTCAAGTCAAGATTACTCTAAATCGACGAACTTGTATGAAAGGTTTAATTAGAAAGAAGCGAAGGAGATATGCAAGGATCGTGGCAAGTGGAACGACGTTGTCTGTATGTATGTATTGTGTTGTTAATTATTGTCATATTCTAGTTTCATTAATATATTCGTTCTAATATCTCACTTTAATTAATTAATACAGTCCTTTTCTTATAATCTGTTTACTTCTGATGTCCACCCCTGGCCACTTTAATCCGACATATTTATGTCGTTGTTGTTTGATAATAATATTTCTTAATATGACATGGTAGATTTACGTTACAAACAATATCATATAAGGTAAGTAAGGTAAGTACCAGCCCATTAACGTCCCACTGCTGGGTACAGGCCTCCTAACTCCGAGGAGCGAGGGTTAGAGCATAGACCCACCACGCTGCTCCACTGCGGATTGGCAGGCATAGTACACATGTGCACTCTCTATTCCTTCACTCTCATAGTCCGATGTGACAGGAATCCGACACAACCGGAGAGAGATCAAGCGCAGGACCGACGGCTCAACGTGCTCTCCGAGGCACAGGGATGGATCACACCGCCAACTTCCCAACTTCGGGCAAATATTGAGAAAATCTTAATAGAAAACTCAATATTGATTTTCGAATTGGCCCGCCCCGGGACTCGAACCAATGAATAATACGATGCTGTGTGATATCACATATACTTTATACATTGGATAACACAAGATAACCCATTATTTGATAAAATTCGCTAACTCCGTTAAGTACGTACAATAACACTTCCGTCAAAGGAACCCGCCTGCCGTACCTTTAATCGATTTATACACACCATTGTACAGAAAAGGTGGGCGGGAGTCCTAAATAAATAATTACTTAGGATTCTTTAACAAAACACTCCCAATCTAATGTTTGAATAATTTATGGAGGCAAATGTTGCATCTATTAAGTGTGAAGTCTATTATGGTCCTAGAAACTGTAATAGCTTTGAGAATTCAAAGGTACAATTATTTTTAATAGCTTTTTTTAGCGTTTGACTGTAATCTCACTGCTCTATATCGAAGACTATTACATATAAAGAGTCGGGTATAAAACCCTAAATTTGGAAGTGTTTCCAAAATTATAGACTAAGATCCAGCTGCATAATTGCTACGCTCATATTGCAGTTACTCAACATTATTTATTATATTATCTCATTATTAGAAAACTCTCAAGAGTTTCAAAATCGAAATATTCTTTATTCAAGTAGGCTCTAAATGCATTTTGAATCGTCAGTAGCCTGTCTGTTGGTAACAAATCTACCACCGGTTCGAAAGGTTGATTCCGCTGACAAGAAACCAGCAAGAAACTCAACAGTTGCTCCTTTAAGCGTTACAATGTGTTTAGCTTTCATGTGCAACTGGAATCAAGTCCAAACTAATTTGTCCCTCAATGGAGGAGGCAAACTCTGAAGTGATTTGGATATCATATTAAAAATGCGTATGCTCAACCCGACAAATGAGTTCTGAAACTTCTTTACTCTAAAATATGGCATTATAAGTTTGTTTTTATTTTTCGTAATAAAATTATGTTTCGCCCCTTTTGCTGTATAAACGAATATATACAAACGCCGAGTTTTTATAATTTAGATTGCTAATGGCTAAATTGCAACTTGAAAATGTATACATAGTTCTTTATTCAAGTAAGCTTTTACAGCACTTTTGCATAGTTTCATAACTTTTATCCACATATTATTTCTAATAATTGACTGATGTCATTAGAGAACGACTTGAATCTAAAGGTTTCTTCGCGCCCTATCTTAAGAATTACCCACAACCAACTCAGTCGTGTCGTTTTGTTATCATCATCATCATTATAATATAATATTAATTTATTTTATTTATGATGATTAGATTACTATAATTCATTCGCTCCTACACTATTTTATCAGCATTTATTCCAAATTACAACATGATTTTGAAGTGAAACTTCTTTAGGCGCATGAGGTTTTTTAACGGATGAAACGTGGGATTAGCGTCACGAAGATGTGCAGCGCTTTTTAACCTAATCCGTTTGAAGGTTAGGTAGTTTTAATATTTACAAATAATATGTGGCAGATTAGTTTGCCATTCAATCATTTCTAATATGGACAAAAATACAAGTGGCATTTTTACAATTCGTCATTTTCAATATTTTAATGACAATTCATTAAATTCCTTACATTTCTTCCTTTTTCTTTCCGACATTTGTATAAATATAAACAAGACTTAAAAATAAGTTTGCCATAGAAGTTTCACTTCTGACATGTGTACTTTGACCGCACACACTTTAACCTTTTTTAAAATTGTTCTTTTTATCAAGGATTTGAATTTATTAAGTGACATCTCTTGTACTATTTTAGATACACGTCATAATATTAAAAGTCACGTGATCAAAGCAAGTTCCCCTATTGGCCAATTGTAGAACCACTTACTATAACCCTTTGTATCGTGTTCCCAATTGGAGGGCAGTATAAACGAACAAAAATTTAAAAACGGCTGTTCGCTTTTCGTTTATCGAACAATTCCACCAAAGGTTTTAACGAACTCGTTAAGATACTGTGTGTTAAACTCTCTTGTATAAGTTCATAGTCGGTTCCCGGATGATTTTAAGTGATAACATAATAAGAAAACATTGATAAATAATATTAATTACGATAGATGCGTCAAAAACCGAAGAGTTAGGCCGATCGCGCTTCTCTATCGCTTGTTTGTAACAATTTCTTTTGCATGCATAATCACAACAAAAAAAATTCTTCAGGAAATTGCATTTTCAGACTTAGTAAGTCACCATGGTGGTACCACCAAAGACGTAAAGACCATAAAAACAGTCAAGCACCAGCCAGCTATAAAGACAAGTGTGCTTTAACGCGACTGAAGTAAAATATATTATGAAATTGTTCAAAAAGGAAATGATGTTACGAAATAATCATAGAGATAGAGAGAAAGAAAATATGTGCTCGCATCACTTTCTCTTGTTTTTACAGTAATAGATGAAACGTAACTCTCTCTCTTTATCTCTTCACTAACTTCAACTTCATTACATGTTAGTTTACATAAGAGGTAAATGTCCCAGTCAATACCCATACAATATCCTATACATAAAAAGTTTTCACTTCTAACATATCCTCGGACCAGATAACCCCAAAACTGGACTTAATCCAATGCAGAAATCCAAAATATAGAAAAATTACAACAAAGCTCACAAACAGACAAAATACTTAATAAACAAAAGTTTTCAAATCAAAAATACAAAATATGTATAACTATGGACCATCAGAATGCCCTAAAAACCCGGTTTATAGCAAAAAAACTGTTGAAACATCAGAATTTGACCAGAAAATTGTACAAGTATAGTTACCTTAACGATACATCCTTCGTACAGCTTCTCCTCCTCTATAGTCTTAGTATAGTTGGCCAAGAAGACAGGCGGATTATCGTTCAAGTTTTCGATCTTGATGAGTACTTTGGCATAATCTTCGTAAAGACCATCAAAGGCTCTGACATCTAAACTATAGCTGGTTATGTTCTCGTAATCCAACTCGTTGTTCACTCGGATTTCACCGGTAAAGTTTCTAATGACGAACGCGTCGTACGTATTACCAGCTACAATACTATATGTTACAACAGAAGCTGAAACAGATTTATATGTTTTACTTGTAATTCTAAGAAATATGGCGATTTCCTTAATGATCGTCTACATTGCGAAAGGGAAAAGAAAGAAAAACACAATATCAATGCAAAGGCGGCTTTATAGCTATGAGCTATCTCAAGCAGGCATCCTCAAATGGAATAAAGAAATAAATAGGCAGGAGAGTACGCAAAGGCGGCCTAATCGATCTGAGCAATCTCTGACAGGCAACCTCAAATGAAATGCAAAAACGAATAGGCAGGAGGGTGCTAAAATCCAAGTCAATCGCAAATAGTTTAGAAGATCTCGTGATGAGTGAATGAATTTAATGCTCTAATATCATCTACAACATTCTAATGTGCTACATCAGTTGGGTGGTTTCAGAGGCTATAACGGATATAGATATCAACAGTTTTGAGTGTTATATACATAGACAAAACGCTAATGATAAGATGTTTAATGTTTGTTAGTCCAGCTCATAGGAAGCAATACCGATGAATTTTTAATTAAAGATATAGCTCAAACAGAATGAAGAAATGAATAGGCAGTAGAGTGTGTTATACATAGACAAAACCCTCATGATAAGACAGAAATTCTATTTATCGGTCCAGCTCATAGGGAGCAATACCGATGAATTTTGTAATAAAGATAAAGCTCAAATAGAGAAAGAAAAAAACTTTATTGGATCAAATTAACATAAAGGGAGACAAAACAATATAAATGCAAAGGTGGCCTGTTTGTTCTAAGCAATCTCTACCAGGCAACCGCAAATGGAATGGAGAAATGAATAGGCAGGAGAGTCCTAAATTTCAAGTCAATCGCAAAGAGAAAATCTCGTGATAAGTGAATGAGTTTAATGCTCAACTATCATGTTCACCTTCTAATGGGCCCAATTGGTCCACATGGGACAGGTCAAAGCCTATAGCTGTCATATGTATAAAAAATTGAATTTTATATAGATAGATAGATAAAAACCTCATGATAAGACAGAAATTATATTATTGACTATTTGAACGGGTACATATCACGATGGCGATTTTTAATTTTTAATTTTGCCGATATTTCGACCCAGTTGCATGGATCGTGGTCACGACGATACTGCCCACGACGATGGTATCGTCGTGACCACAATCCATGCAACTGGGTCGAAATATCGGCAAAATTAAAAATTAAAAATCGCCACCGTGATATGTACCCGTTCAAATAGTCAATATGTTAATAAACCACGAAAATTTAAGTTTAAAACAATTAGAAATTATATTACAACGTCCAGCTCGTAGGAAGCAATTCAGATGAATTTTTAAACACGAAATAAATGGGACAACGTAGAAGGATATAGGCTAATTTTGGCGCAAATATTTGATCTTAAAACTGGTGAAACATTACAACTAAATGCTATCTATTACAATATAAAAACTTTATTAATTCCTTACATTAAGCAAGTATTATGATATTTACAAATCAATAATAAATGCTATCTTTTACTATGGCAAAAATGGGCAGAATAGATTGTGATTTGACATCTAAACATAATACTCGTAGCCAGAATTACTTACGTATCTTTAACATCAACATGAATTCAACACAACAAGAAACTACAATAAGACTTCTAAAGATAAGCAAAAACTAATCCCAAATGCAGCTGCGGATCTTCAAGATCCTAAATTTAAAGAAAAAATAAAAACAAGTAATTCAGAAGGCCTATAATAACATCAGTGAATATGTAAATGAAAAACTGACATGGACTTAATTTTGCTGATGGTATAATAAATTGTAATTATAAAAATGCTATCGATAGAGATAACTGCTCTTTTTGAAATCTAAATTGGAAAAAGAAAAGACAAGCTAACAGACACTGATCCAAGTATAAAAATAAATGTGAAAAGCAAACGTATGATTATACATGAATATCATTTTCTTGAACATGTTATGAGTATATATTTATACAATATTTTTGTAAAGAAATAACAGTGAGGATAAACAATAACTTGTTGCAAAAATGTTGACATTCAAAATTATGTAGGTAACAAGTATAAAACTTACCAGTATCAATATCCAGAGCAGTTACTTGTGTGACAAGTTCATTTATATTAGCATTCTCAGCAATAGACTCAGCAACATATGTATCTTGTGTAAAATGTGGTCGATTATCATTTTTATCTGCTATCTCAATAAGAAACACTTGTTGACCAGCATTATGTTTCCCAGGGATCAAAGCAGATTCAGAATTATCTGTAGCGATAATTTTGATATTATAAAAGCTCCGTTCTTCTCTATCAAACATTTTAAGAGTAGTTATATTCCCTGTAACACTATCTACGGAGAAGGGATCAGATGGGTCTCCTAGTTCATAAGAAATTTGGTTATTAGCTGATGTTCCATCTGCATCGAAAGCTCTAACTTGCATAACTTGTGTTCCTGGTGGTTCATTTTCTAGTACACTACCAGATCTTATTTCACTAAAAATGGGTATATTATCATTAACATCTTCAACTTCAATTTGGATTATGGTTTCGGCTGCTAATTTGTAGTTATTCTGTAAAAAAAAAATATGTTTTACAACCATAGGTAGTATTACGAAATCTTTATATCCATTGTTATTATATATTACCTGTATTCTAACAGTTAGTGTATAGTCGGTGATTTTTTCATAGTCCAAATGATTACCAAGTTTAATATATGCAGAATCAGCTTCAGGTTCCAATACAAATGTATGCCATTTATTTGTTTGTTCAGTCTGACCCATTACTAATTCGAACTGTAATTTCTTCTCCTCTGGTATGTTAGATCTTAAAATTTAAATGACATTTTAAATCATTTTTTATATAAGACATTAATATAAACATAATGTCACAGAACTTTTCCTCTTACAAGTCTCATTCCAATGAGACTCGTGAGAGGAAAAGTTAGATGAAGAGAAAGAGTTAAGAGACGATAGTATTATACGATATTCTTTGTTATCTTAAGTTCTGACGTTTTGAGAATGTTTGTTTTTTTGTTTTAGTTTGTTTCAGTGTGGATCTTTTTTTATTTTTTGAAATTCTTTGAATTCCTTCTGTCTATACCTTATATTATATATTAAATGTACTGCACATCTACCCACGACTTTTCGTTTAACAGAAACCTTTTTAGGTTTAACCTGTCCTTTAAGCACTTTGTGCTATACAGAATACATACATATATACATAGCATCACGCCTCGTTTACATAGGTGAAGACAAAGAGATCTTTCATACAAGTTTGGCTGTTTAGTGTACTCTTGACTTGGCCCTTATTTAAAATGTCCTGGAATTGGTCCTGAAACATTCGCTTTGGCCTTCACCTTCCAACTTTCCCATTCACTTTTGACTCATAAATCCTTTTTGTCAGTCTCCTATCAGTCATTATCTCTACGTGCCCAAACCATCTAAAGCATACCTTACTCAATTTTAGTCACTACATACTCTTTTATACCACAACGTTCACTAATCACACTATTTCTTACTTTGTCACTCAGTTTCAACTCAGTCATACTTATCAGAGAGTGCAGAGCATCATTTACTATATTCCCTGGATTCATTCTCCTTTTATTATCACTTTCACATGTTCCAGCTTTTGTTAATTTAGATCCCAAGTACACAATTTTTTTTACCTCTTTCACTTGCTTCCCATCTATCAAAATATTGCCATTCATTATAAATTCATCTCTTTCAAAAAGCATAACTTTCGTTTTGTTCATATTCACTTTTATTCCTTTCTCATTCATCTCTTGTAGCTCTTTAGCAGATGATGCAAGTATTACTTGATCATCAGCGTAGAGGAAACAATAAAGGATTTTATTTTTATATTCTTTCTATTTTTGCACAATCATCTTTTCCTTTAAAGTTGTCTGTAACAAGTTGCTAATTGGCGATAAGACCACATTTTGTGCTTTTGTAAAGACCTTTTGTTCATAATTAGTTACTCTGTTTCTTTTATTGTGTACAATTAAAAATGTTATCATTTTATAAGTAAAGTTACGATAATATCAATTCCATAGCACAAATTGTATGAGATCTTAAATTTAATCAGTGAAATCAAACCAAAAGACTCCATTTAAACTTTGAATTTATCTTTAAGACTCTTAACTACAGTTTGATAATATCTAATTTTGTTCCCGGCTAAATTAAATTTGAATACTTACACCGCCCTCACTGTGGCTATGGGTGTGGTGAAATCTGCGTAATTTTCTTTTAATCTTATCGGTTGATCAGGTACTTCTATAAAAGACGGGCTTTTCTTATTAGACTCGACGACTTGGATGTCTAAAGTAATCGAACTTTGTTGCGGCGGATCACCCATGTCTTTTACTATCGCGCTCAACTTGAATTTGTAGCCTGGGACTTTCTGCATAAATTTATATTGAAATTAGTGTAAAGTTTCTTATGTTACTTGAATATTGAGTAACAATAATATTAGTAATTCAATAATCGATTCGATTTCCACTACTTGAACCATTGTTATTTGTTGGAGAAGTTGTGAAAGAGAATCCGGCTGCGAATGCTATAACTTTAAGTCATCAATGGAATTAGGCCGATCGCATCTCTCTATCGAGCTGAGTGAGGGTACGTAACAAGCGATAGAGAGGCGCAATCGGCCTAATTCCATTGTTTATTATATCGTCAATTTGTCATCAATGTTTTATGATGTTATCACGTAAAGCTATCCTCCGTAAACTGACTTTACAGACAACCAACTTTTTATTCAACTTGTAATAAACAATGGAATTAAGCCGATCGCATTTCTATATCGAGCTGAGAGCGACTACCCGGAACAAACGATAGAGAGGCGCAATCGGCCTAATTCTATTTATTATTACCAGAACAATTTTTCATCGATATTTTATAATGTTATCACGGAAAGTTATTCTCCGTAAACTGACTTTACAGACAACCAATTGTTTATTTCTAGTTGTTGTAATATACAATGGAATTAGGCCGATCGCATCTCTATATCGCGCTGAGACCGAGGGCCCGGAACAAGCGATAGAGAGGCACAATTGGCCTAATGACATTGATTATTATATCATCAATTGTTCATCAATGCTTTATGATGTAAACCGACTTTACAGACAATCAAATTTTTATTTCTTGTTGTTGTAATAATCAATGGAATTAGGCCGATCGCGTTTCTCTATCAAGCTGAGAGCGAGGGTCAGGAATAAACGATACAGAGGTGCGATCGGTAAAATTTAATTGTTTATTACTACAACAATTTCTCATAAATGTCTTATGATGTAAACCGATTTTACAGACAATCAAATTTTTATTTCTAGTTGTTGTAATAATCAATGGAATTAGGCCGATCGCGTTTCTCTATCGAGCTGAGAGCGGGGGCCCGGAACAAGCGATAGAGTGGCGCGATCAGTCTAATTCCATCGATTATTACAACAACATTTTCTCATCAATGTTTTACGATATTATTACGTAAAGTTATCCTCCGTAAACTAATTAATTGTTTCCATTGTTATGTTGTGTGTAGGTTTAAGTTATGTTGTAACTTACTAACACATGACCAATGGTCGATAAAGGATTGTATTATTGTTATAATAATTGATAACATATTTAAAAATATATTAATGGGTACACATCACGATAGAAATTGTTATGAAATGGCAAAATATACTGTCGATGATTGTGACATTTCGTTTACTTCCCTTTCTGATATGTATCCTTTAATAAAGTTTAAATAAATTTATAGAAATCATGATGACATTCAGAGAAATCGCGACTTTGAATCCGATAACTGCTTAGTTTATCTTAAAAGAAAAGGATTGCTTAATTGTTCTATAACAATTCATCTTAAGGAAGAAATACATCATTAGAACCAAAATATTTTAGACCCAATACTTAAATGTGAAATTTTGTTACAATTATAAAATCAATTAGATGGAAAACTACATTTAAATATACAAAAACATTTTAAAAAGCATAAAGAAACTTACGTCAATTGTTTTGTTCAGAAATATAACTCCATTATCAGGATCGATGTAAAAATACGCCTGATCAGGAGAATTGGAATCTAGACTGTAATGGACGATTGAATTATTCCCATCATCAATATCTGTTGCCGATATCCTCATCACCTCACGACCGCTTGGCAAATCTTGTGGAACTGACTCCGAATACGACTGCATAGAAACGTATTTACTTTAATTTTCGATAGTAAATAAATGGAAATTTCAAAAAGAACTAACAACGTGTACGTTAAATTAAACAATTTCTTCTCAAACTGTCTAAGACTCGCTTAAATTCCTAAACGTTACCAAGTTATGAAAGTTGTGTCGACCTTGTTGAAATACTTAGCCTTAAAATTAGCTTATGTAATTCCACTTTGACATGTTCTACGCGAAGCATGCCTAAAGCTTAGAGAGAAAGTTTTCCAAAATAATTATAATCGTGCAGTGTGAAAAAATGCGCTTTGGGGGAAAAGAGCGGCCTAGCTAAAGAAAACACACCAACTACATAATGTGCAAAAAAAGTGAATTAACACACGATACATCCAAAATGATTACCGATAAAGCCTTGAGTGGCGGCTTACGATCCTAAATCAGACATGCAGCAACATGCAAGTAGAGAAATAGACTTTTTTTCAAATGAAGCAGAACTCGATTGTTACCACCGCTCAAAAGTTGTACAATAGCAAACGTAACGCAATAAAGCAATGGTAACAGTCGACAGTTAGTAGACAATGTTTAAGTGTGTTAAATTGTAACAATATTTGTGCGCAACTCTGTCTCTTTGTGAAATTCTCTGTTCTTAAAGACAAACCTTCCAAACATCTCCACGGAAGACCTTCGAAAAACAGGCAAGTGTTAATAAAGTCTGCGCCACGGTTTGAGGCTAATAAACGAATTTCAAGTTAGATATATTAACACATATAAAAAAATACTACATCCCATACATGTAAGACCTAGAATTGCTGATAAATAACATATATATGAATTATTGAAAGATGTAGCTGATATGCTGTTAGTCACTTTGAATGCTAAAATATTTACACGTACAACATTTGTTATGATCATATTATAGCGGATTTACAATGATTTATAAAATCATATACATTATTCGAGCAGAAAATACATCGAGCGAGGATTAATAATCCAATTGGAGATGACTAAAACTTTGAAACTACTTACAACTTTATCGAAGACTGGTTGATTGTCATTGATGTCTTCTATTAATATTTTGATAGTACACGCATCATCTAACTGTGGTTGTCCATTATCACTGGCTCGTACTGTTATGTAAGCTTCTTTTTCACGTGAAGGCTCGTCGTGGTCAAATATCTGCACAGTTACATTATAATAAGCTAAAGTTTTAATTATTTGTTTAAAAATTTATTACCTACCTTCAAATCCATTACGAAAGCTATTCTATTTGTGTAATACATCTAATCTACTGTCGTATTGAGTCAAATAGTAACAGTTAATCAAGTTCTACTTTTAAGAAAATTGCAAAAATTTTAAGTAAATTGAAAAATTGAAAATTTTTATCATACTGACATCAGCTGTAGTTATCCTTCCGGTTTCAGGGTCCACGTGAAACCGCTCTTTCTCACCAGGAGTCGAGACGAATTTATATGTAACTGTCCCACCCATTTCAGGTGGATCTCTATCTTCTGCATGAACCTGGAGATTATATACAAGTTAATTAAAAACATATATGCATTGAGAACGAAGAAAAATTGGAAACAATATTCCGAACAGCTGATGAAATATACAATACCAAGTTTATGACTATAAAGCATCTCAAATAAATAATAACTTTAAAAGTCAAATTGTCCACAAAAGTAGCACTGAAATTCTTAAAAAATATAAAAGGTATTCATGTGATTATAAGAAATATAAAATTTACCGTATTGTATTCAAAATAGGAGGACTTTGTGATAAATTTGCAATAATAATTAAGAAGCATTATTATTGATTGCATTTACTGGTACTGTAGTTTTATTTATTTGAATTTGTAGTATAATCTTTTACGATAATACCGTTGCTTTTTATATTACATTTAAATGTATTATCTTTCTATCTATACAAGGAAATGTGCTTTGGCAACATTTTAAGTATTGTAGATCATACATAAATTCTTATAGTATCCTAATTTATATTTATTTTGAAAACAAACATTATATATAGTTCATTAAAATCACAAATAGGAACACTTTACACCAAAACACTTTCTGTATTTAACATACATACATACATAGCATCACGCCTCATTCCCATAGGGGTAGGCAGGGACAACGTCCTTCCACTTGCCACGATCCTTGCATATCTCTTTCGCTTCTTTCATTCTCATTAAAACTTTCATACAATGTCCTGGATTTTATCCAGGAACGTTAGCCTTGGTCTTCCCCTTCCAACTTTCGCATTCAGTCTTGACTCATAAAACCTTTTTGTAAGTCTCCCTTCATACATTCATTCTCTCTACATGCCCAAACCATCTAAGCATACCTTTCTCAATTTTAGTCACTACGTCTTCTTTTATACCACAACGTTCTCTTATCACACTATTTCTTACTTTATCACTAAGTTTTAATCCACGCATACTTTTCAACGCACTCATCTCTAACGCATTTATTTTACTTTGTGATTCTTCTGCCATACCCATACCCACTACCATACCAAAGCTACACAACTTACATACATACATACATACATAGCATCACGCCTCATTTATCAGAGACAACATCCTTCCACTTGCCACGATCCTTGCATATCTCCTTCGCTTCTTTCACTCTCATTAAACCCTTCATACAAATTGTATTTAAATTAGAATTAAAAAGTAAGTGTAGACAAAAAAAGACACTAAATTTTATGAATAGTCTTCTATTGGTACAAATGGATCAAGTCCAGAGAATAGCATGTTGTACTATTTACAACTCCATATAAATTGTGAATATCTTGTTTTAGAATGTGAAATATGACTAAAATGCTATGAATATTCTGATTAGGATGCTATATCTCACTCACCGTAAAGACATATGTCCCAATAGGTTGTTCTTCCTTCAGTGTCGGCCTATAATTCAGACATTCGGTGAACAGAGGTTTGTGGTTGTCCTTCACGGCGAGCTTCAGTGACATCGCCGGCGTGAACTGAAACCGTGTCATTGTGTGCTACTACATAAATATGGAGCTAGTTTCGCTACATTGCCAAAAGCTCGTTCAATTCTACCCAATGCTAAATTTACAATTCCGAACAGACAGTATAAAAGCCATTTAACACTATCGTTACCTATATTAGAATTGGGTAAAACAAAAGTTACTTTCATACACTCAAATTTAAAACTTATTGATAACAAAGATCCCTTAAAAGTGACTGAAAGTACCTTAATCGCTAATTAAGTATGAGATCTCTATAATTTAGAGATAAATGCTACTTTAAAGGATTCACTGGATAAATACCATGCATAAATATAGATAGTAAATAGTTATTAATACATACAAGACACTAAAGATGATAGTAAAGATTATATACATAACTTACATAAATTACGCTCCTGTCATGGAAAATATTAAGTTTAAGAGAGTTTTAATTTACAATTGTGATTGGATAGATGAGATATGATGTGATTACATAACATTGTACTTACATAGATCCTCGATAGCTAAGTTAATCAACAGAAAAATATGAAATACAATACACGATATTCTGTATCATGTTCATGCACAATACAAGTTTAAATTTTAAAAATAAGCAGAAAATTAATATGAACTCTAAAGGGACAAAGCTTTGAGGGCAAAATCAACAAGTGAATATACGATTAATATGGATGATTTTAAAGATTTTCATGAAAGTGATGATTGAGCATACTCACGGATTCACGTAATGTCTGGTACCCATCGAGATGCCTTGAATGCCTTAATCTGGTCACGTGATGTGATGTGTAATCGCGAACTGGAAAAGAAATATAGCAAATTGTTAAAAGATCAATGAAATAGTTTCTCTCAATAAAATCTCATTTTCTCCGGCCTTATTCTACTGCAATTGGGGTCTTAATCGTTTTTCGCTACATATCATGTCTCTGGGTCTATCATTGCCATTCCAGGTTAATTTTGTTCTACTATGCCTTTTCGGCCTCGATTCTGATGGTTTCTTACGATAAAATATCCTAAAATTTGATCTTTCTGTCAACCCGATTACTCCAACAAACTTCTCTATTCTATCATCCTACTTTAAGATATTCAAACATACAATGAATTGCCAAGAAACATCAAATGTAACATTTAATAACCCTTTTCATTAAATGCGTGTCAATTATTTTAAATAATTTATTTACTTGTAACATAACTATCTTAGGTCTTGGTAATTACAAATAAGCAAATGAGAATTTTCTTCAAAACGCAGTAAACAATGCCAAATGGAGCAACATTTAAGATAATAAAAACGATAAGGAAATATATAAAGTAATCTAGACACTACAAATGAAACAGTAGTTAACTGCATATCTTAGAGACACGGTTCTGTTGCATTTTTAAGATAAACTAGATAAGACTAATTTACCCAGGCATTTTAATTGTTAAGACGACCTTAATACTAATGAAGTTAGAACTTAAGTACACTTATTTAACGAGTTTAATGGTTAATGGTTCAAAGCTGGAATGGGGTTTTATAACGGGGAAACTCTTGTAGCGATTAACTACCATTTTTATGGTTAAACAAAAGTCAGGGAGTTATATGATAAAAACTAGAAGGACTGGTTTAAGGGCGATAGAGTTGGAAGAGCTCGTGATATTAGAATTTTGATAAACGATAAAAACAAACTTCTAATGGCATATTTTAGTGTAAAACGGTTCAGAAATGATTTGGCTGCATTTCAACAAAATGTTGCAATCAGTTTTGGATTTCAAAAACATCCTAATCTTAAAGGAATGTTTAAGACAACCCAAGGGGTAAATCATTATATGGTTGATTTATGATTTACTCCTTGGCTGGAGTGGCGACCCCGCACCGGGCGGCGCAGTGTAGGGAGACCTCCCACAAGGTGGACCGACGACATAAAGAGGTAGAGAAGTAGAGGTAGACACTGGCGGCGCAAGATCTGGCCTTGTGGACATCATTACGTGAGACCTATATCCAGCAGTGGACGTCCATCGGTTGAAGTGACGACGATCTAATGAGATCACAGTCACTTCAATGAGACTAGACTTCAGTTGCTTTATCATTCAGACATGAAAGATAAACTTTACCTACGAAAGCTATGTTTAAAAGAGTGTCTACTAACTTTCATGATGGTTTCTTTTCAGTAGAATCAACTTTCCAAACTGATGATTCCAATAGACTATAGCGAATTCAATAGAGCTTTTTGAACTTCCTTGAATAATGAACAATTTGATTTAGATATAAGAGAGCAAACAAGCTAATGTAGGATTAATTGCCATAATCCATAGGCTTATGGAAAAACAGGGAGAGTTGACATACTCCAGTAGTATTTTTGGGTTTGAATATTTTTATTACAGACCCTTTTTGTCTCTGGGAAATGATTTTACGCTGGAGTATACGGCTTCATCTTGGAGTGTGGGATTCAGTGTTTACCAGAAAACTCAATAAAATCCAGAGGAATCTTCATCCGAGTGGTGGACTCAAAGGATCAAGAAAGGAGAAGCAGGCTGGTAATTATTATAGACCTTTGCGACAATGTCTCCTCCAAAATTTAGTTTAAGAAGCTCGCGCTAAATGGCATAGGAATTGACTTAAGAAAACTGTATTAATTAGACCTGGCAAGAACCTAGGATTTGAACTGTTTCGATTTTACAGTGCTGTAAAAGCCTCTTTTTTGCACCAAACCTAGTCGATTACCGGTCAGGGGTGTGGAATTCGATGATAGAGGAGACCTCGCAATTCTCACTAATCCCCAGTGAGACAATAGGGGTTTAACTATAGCACTAATGTGTATCGGATGAATCTGACTAAAGATTCACAGCTTCGGAAGGAGGTGCATAAACAACACCTCCTACAAGTACCTCACCTCCTTCGGCGGTAAAAGTGCGTTTGAACAAAGATTTCAGTATTTTTAACCACATTCAAAAAAAGGAGGAGGTTATCAATTCGTACAATTTTTTTTATGTTTGTTACATCATATCTTCCGACCGAGTAAACCAATCTTGATGATTCTTCTTTTATACGAAAGGTGGTTCTAGTGCCAGGGTCTGAATTTTTTAAGTCCAGTTCTGATGATGGCATCTATTAGAAAACCGTAAAAGTATTAAATTTGCATAAAACATGTGCGCGACAAATGGACGAATAACTCAAGATCACGCCAACCGATTTCAATGATTCGTTTTTTTTTTATTGGAAAGGATTCAAGGGTTGTTTAATGATAGTTTGGTTAGGCTTTGATCATGGTATCCCTGACAAAGTACCGGAACTCCTCAATTCTTTGGAGCAAATTAACGATACTCGGCAGAATCTTTTATAGGCTATCCGGGTATTTGAGTCACATACCGTAACGTTGGTATCGTCAAATGATTGTCGTAGTTAAATATGATTATCAATAGGACTCCTCAACGACTTACAGTAAGGGTGCGATTTATGGCCAAATATATACCTGTCTGTAATCAAAAGACAATGAGCTTAAGTTTGTGATAGCAGAGTGGCAAAATAACCGACCTGTTACGTATAAGGTTATGGTTTAAGACATTTATTTCCAAAAAGAATATATATTCACTTACATGGAAACTTATATTATATATAAATAATATTCACTTACAGGCTAATACATAATAAAAATTTCTGCACTTTCGTTGATACATTTGTGTAAACAATCTTATTACTATTTAAAAAAAGAACAATAATTTTTTTGAGGTGAACAAATAGTAAATTACACAAGTTATTAATATACAGTAAAACAAAAAAGAACAAATACAAGGTCATTAGTGTAAAATATTGAAGTTGCGTAACTGGATGTGACAAAATAATAATTAGTTGAGTTTTTAGTAAAAGCTATTTATTTAATAGGTAAAATTTTAATTTTTTTTTGAAATTTATTATACTTTTGGTTTCCTTAATAGCAATGGGTAGTTTATTATATATTTGAGCACTTTCAAACGTAATATTTTTCTTGCCATAATTGGTTCTCGATTGCCGTAGAGTTATATTGTTTGAACTTCTTAAACGTTTTAAAGACGGATTTGTATTTCTAGTCGTGAAGCTTATATTTGTATGAAGTTCTTTATTTATTATTTTTCGAATAAGAATGCATGTATTGTATTTGTAGCTATCACTTATGTTCATTAGTTTGGTTTCTTTATGTGGGTACGATCCCGGTTGTGGGTGCGTAAATAACACCTAGTCTCTCGCCTCCTTCGGCAGTAAAAGTGCTATAAAAGCTTATTTGAATTGTTGTATCTATTCCGCCTATAATACATATTTAATGTACTTAATTAGGATAAAATATCTAATGTTACACACGGATTATAATTACCGTTTCAAATTGGGAATAACGTGCACGTCTCAAAGGGATACAGTCTTTGATCTATTTCCTTTGCCAACATTAAAATACAACATCAAATAGTTACAAAGCATCGACATACAAAATAATTCGGTTACCTTTAATCCCCTCAGTGTAATATCAAAGGTTATGGATATCTGAACGTATAGCAATCTTGTTTATAATGTTGAAAAATGAAAGGATATTATTATTTATTAGATATTAAACAAGTATTATATAAAAGAAGATGTAGTACCTAAAATTGAGAAAGGTATGCTTAGATGGTTTGGGCACGTAGAGAGAATCAATGAAAGGAGACTGACTAAAAGGATTTATGAGGCAAGAGTGAACGGGAAAGTTGGACGGGGAAGACCAAGGCGAACATTCCTGGACCAAATCCAGGACATTTTAAACAAGGGCCAGGACACGACTACTCTAAACCGACGAACTTGTAGGAAATGTTTAATGTTAAATTAAACGATAGTTACATAAAAAATATATTACTTTAATAAAAAAAAAACCGGTGCTGTTGTGTGTGTAAAAGAAACTACTAAATTGAGCGAAAGTGCGAAAAACCGCGGCCCCCTTGCGTTCGTTGACCCAAGCGTAATCTAATTTTTAATTTTGAGTCATTCAATTTCATAAGACCTTTTTCCCACAATGGACGTCCAATGGTATAGTAATAAACAAAAATTTCTTTTTATATATTATATTTAAGTTTCTGACGCTGTTCTGCCCTATTATTTATTTTAGTCTACTTCTCAACATAGTAAGGTTGTCTCGAAGAGATTATATGTAAGTATAAGTATCTTTTATGCCAGATATTTTCGTCTGATAATCCCCAGTGCTTGAAGACCAAAGTCTTCGAACCTACGGTTCTGAAACGTGGTCGCTGACTATGGGCCTCATACGAAAGCTTAGTCACTCAGCGGGCGATGGAGAGGGCTATGCTCGGAGTTTCTCTACGCATTCAAATCAGAAATGAGAAGATCCATAGCAGAACATAAAGTTACCGACATAGCCCTACGAATCGCGAACCTGAAGTGGCAATGGGCGGGGCACATAGTCCGATGGACGTTGGGGACCGAAAGTGCTGGAGTGGCGACCCCGCACCGGACGGCGCAGTGTAGGCAAGGTGGACCGATGATATAAAGAGGGTCGCCGGTAGCCGTTGGAGCCAGACGGCGCAAGATCGGGCCTTGTGGCGGTCATTACGTGAGACCTATGTCCAGCAGTGGACGTTCATCGGTTGAAGCGACGACGAAGACGATAAGTATCTTAGTTTATATGCCTTTTTATTTTTATCTTGTGTGCAATAAAGTGTTCTCTCCCTCTCTCTCCAACGGTTGAAGCGACGACGACGATGTTCAGTTTTATTTAAATTCTTTCGTACAACAACGTTTCATAAAAAAAAACCGGAAGAAACATACATATGTCGTTATAAACAAGAACAAATGTAGTTTATATCAAAATGAAGTAATGACCTTAAGCCCTATACACGTGCCTCAAAATGTTAAGTAAAGTTCAGAGAAAGCTCAAGAGAACGATTTGTAGCTTTATTAACGAAACACTAAACACACGTTTTAATGTAGTTGTATTTTAACTTATATATTTCATACAGGGTTTTGGAAGACAGACAATAGTACTAATGACACCTTTGATGATGGGACGGAAAAAACTGATCCTGAATAAAAAAACAACAATATTTCTACAAGGGTTTATTAAATAAAAAATACTTTACTAAAAAAATCAGCAGTGAAACGCTCTCAGCTGACGCTCGGGTCAACGAACGCTAAATGGCGCCATTGAACACACGAGTCAAGGCACTTTCGCTCATTTTAGCCATTTCTTTGAAAAAATGCACGGCAGCTAGCAGACGTCAGCTGTTTTTAATTTTGTGTTTCATTGCTGGTTTTTTTTTAGTTATGTAATTGCTGCTTTTTGAAAAAGTATCGTTCAATTTAGCTGTACTAACATGATGGATTGTAATTAATGCTAATAAAATGATATTATCTATATACGAGTATATATAAGAGATATCTACTGATCTCATCACGATATCTTTGGAATCATAAGGCGTAGAGACTGGAAATTTGGAATATTCCTTTTGCTTAAATTAGATAGATAGATAGATAAACACTTTATTGCATAATTTTAAATTACAAAAGTAACAATAAAACTAAACAATAGTAAATTTATATATATACAAAAGCATGCAACGGGCGGCCTTATCACTATGTAGTGATCTCTTCCAGGCAACTCAAAATTAATGAAAATGCTAACCAAAAACTTCCCCGCAGACGAAGTCGACGAAGACTATGGGCCTAGTAAGAGGAATCAGAGTCACTCAGCGGGCTATGGAGAGGGCTATGCTTGGGGTTTCCCTACGTGATCAAATCAGAAATGAGGCGATCCGTAAGAGAATTAAAGTCACCGACGTAGCCTACCGAATTGCAAAGCAGAAGTGGCAATGGGCAGGGGACATAGTTCGCAGAACCGATGGACGTTGGGGCACGTAGGTGCTAGAATGGAAGCATCACATCGGAAAACGCAGCGTCGGCACTTCCACTAGATGGACATCAGGCAGGTTGCCGGCAGTCGCTGGATACAGACGGCGCAAGATCGCGCCCAGTGGAATTCAGGAGAGACTTTTGTTCAGCAGTGGACGTCTATTGGTTGAGCTTGTATATTTTTGACGGCTTTGTTAGCGGAATTACAAAAACGTCTTAAATACTAGTAGACCGTTTATATTTAGGGGCCGTAGGCACTGCATTTGTTTTATATATTTAAATGTATATATATCCTGTACAACTTATCTCTCATAATGTCGTATAATATTCAAGCATATCTCATATTTTAATATATTTATAATGGAAAATAGCACTTATTTATGATCACGTTAAGATATATTTCTCTCTACCTGTATCGTGGTATCGCGTGTCTTTTACAAACGGAACCTAGCTTTTTCCTTACAATCCTTTGTTACCATTCCTTTTGCTCTGCGAAAGGGTGTCCGAGGCCCTAAAGGGGAGGAGGAGGCCCATTGTGTTGAGGCCAATTTGAATATTCAAGTGTGGGTATGCCCCGTAAGCNCATAAGGCGTAGAGACTGGAAATTTGGAATATTCCTTCTGCTTAAATTAGATAGATAGATAGATAAACACTTTATTGCATAATGAAATAGTGATCTCTTCCAGGCAACTCCAAATTAATGAAAATGCTACCCAAAAAATTCCCCGCAAAAAGTCGACGAAGACTATGGGAGCTATTAAGAGGAATCAGAGTCACTCAGCGGGCAATGGTGAGGGCTATCCTCGGGGTTTCCCTACGTGATCAAATTAGAAATGAGGAATTCCGCAGGAGAACTAAAGTCACCGACGTAGCCTACAGAAGTGCAAAGCTGAAGTGGCAATGGACAGGGGACAGTTCGCAGAACCGATGGACGTTGGGGCTGGTAGGTGCTAGAATGGCAGCTTCACATCGGGAAACGCAGCGTCGGCAGACCCCCCACCAGATGGACCGATGACATCAGGCAGGTTGCCGGCAGCCGCTGGAAACAGACGGCGCAAGATCGCGCCCAGTGGAATTCAGGAGAGACTTTTGTTCAGCAGTGGGCCTCCAGTTGAGCTTGTATATTTTTGACGGCTTTTTTAGCGGAATTACAAAAACGTCTTAAATGCTAGTAGACCGTTTATATTTAGGGGCCATAGGTACTGCATTTGTTTTATATATTTAAATCTATATATATCAAAGGTATTCCTGTACAACTTATCTCTCATAATGTCGTATAAAATACAACCATATCTCATATTTTAATATATTTATAATGGAAAATAGCACTTATTTATGATCACGTTAAGATATATTTCTCTCTACCTGTATCGTGGTATCGCGTGTCTTTTACAAACGGAACCTAGCTTTTTCCTTACAATCCTTTGTTACCATTCCTTTTGCTCTGCGAAAGGGTGTCCGAGGCCCTAAAGGGGAGGAGGAGGCCCATTGTGTTGAGGCCAATTTGAATATTCAAGTGTGGGTATGCCCCGTAAGCGATGACGATACCCTTTGAGAATTTTTTTTTCAATTCCCACTATTAGTTCAGACTCTCTCAATATATTGTGTTCAAACTTTCAAAGTATACAATATAATAATAACCTTAATGTGTATATATCAAATATATCTATGTTTATCTGTGTGGCAATATATATAATATAGTCTTTAGTTTAATGATTATTATATTTAATTAGTATGTCGGAGAATAAGAGAGAACGGAGAAGCATAAAGCACAGGGGCGTAGGGTTCTCCGTCGACATCGTTATTAATTGGATCCATTATTCAATTTCTTATTCTGTGGGCGTTCGTGGGTAATGTTGTTGCAATCAAACACTTTATTAATTAGCTCGAGTTATAATGTTCAATCACTTAATGTGCCCGATACCAATTTACACAAACTCATTAACAATAATAGCTAGGAACGCGACAGTTCCAACAGTAGACCGCTCCGAGCGAGGGCCACTCGACAACTGCCGAGAGACTCCCGTCGGACTGCCACCATTATATCTGTCCCACGCCGATAGTTGGCGCCAGCGTTCCACAGACATCTGCCCTCCAACATATCATTATTTGTATAAAGAGAAAGTTAGTGGTGCCTGCTCACGATTTGGCACTACGTCTTCTTTTAACAAGAAGATATACTAACACAACGACAAATAACCGAATAGAAGATTCTAAAGTTAACTAAGAAATAATTTTACTTTGATGGTAACGTATGTGTAACATTCAACAGTCAACTGGTGTTTCAAGCGTCGAAAAACTAATTCACCTCGCCAGAGATCAAGAGAGATTCTCACAGCTGATGTCCAACCTCCAGTAATTGGACAGGAACAAAGAGAAGCAGTCCTGCTTGGAATTGAATCTCCTATCTATACTAGCCAACTGAGTAGGAGTACCATTATAACTATTTCACCTCGCCAGAGATCAAGAGAGATTCTCACAGCAGATGTCCAACCTCCAGTAATTGGACAGGAACAAAGAGAAGCAGTCCTGCTTGGAATTGAATCTCCTATCTATACTAGCCAACTGAGTAGGAGTACCATTATAACTATTTCACCTCGCCAGAGATCAAGAGAGATTCTCACAGCAGATGTCCAACCTCCAGTAATTGGACAGGAACAAAGAGAAGCAGTCCTGCTTAGAATTGAATCTCCTATCTATACTAGCCAACTGAGTAGGAGTACCATTATAACTATTTCACCTCGCCAGAGATCAAGAGAGATTCTCGCAGCTGATGTCCAACCTCCAGTAATTGGA
>JACTOM010000917.1:1781805-1803412 GCA_015832385.1 Elymnias hypermnestra
TAAACTTATCCAGAGGGTTCAGAATGCTTGTTCTCGTTTTTGTTTTGACATTCCAAATAGGAGCCATGTGACACCATTCTTAAACAAGCATAATCTGCTGAAGATGAAAGCAAGAAGAAAAGCGCACTTAGCAACTTTACTATTTGGCATTATCAAGTCAGGTAATCCGTCATATCTATATAACAAATTGGAATGGAAGGAATCTAATCGGCATAGCTTAAGTTTAAGGAAAACAAAAGTACCACTTAGATTTCCTACACATTCTTCTGCAGCATTTAGAGGTAGTTTTAAATATGCTGCAACCCGGTGTTGGAATAATATACCCCCACCCATTCGAAACTGTGCCACAAAGAATACCTTTAAACGTAATTTGAAAACGTATTTGTTAAATTATCAAAAGGAAACGGAAAATTATGCAGCAGAATTTTCAATATTGTAGCTGTAAATAAATGACCTTGTATCTTTAGTTATACGTATATTCAGATAAGTTTTTATTTTACTAAAACTGGATTTTTGATTTTTAATTTTATTTTCATTTCATTTTTAAATAGTACCATTGTTAGTGTTATTTGTGTATTGCAAATATTCCTTTATATAGTTTGTAAACGTGAATGTGCCTTTTTAGTTTTAAATTAAATATGCTGTGGCGTCACCGGGGTCTCAGCTGAAAATCAGCGTCGTGTGTTCTACAACACATGACAATATGCTGAGCTGTAAACCCATTCAAGATGGTGTTACAGATAGTAATGCCATATATAAGAATGCTGTTTGTTACACCACTTTCGAATAAACGATTTTTCTTTCTTTCTTATACGTATCCAGCAGTGGGACAACTGCTGACTGACCTAAACAATGAATTTATAACCCTAAAGTAAGTAAGTAGCAGCCTTCTAACCAGTACACCGATGAGGCAGTTATAACCCGACAATTAGCTTTAATATATCTTTTTATACGCTGAGGTAAACAGAAAATTAATTGCTCTGTGTTCGACAGCTTAATTTTCTAATCGCTTTAGAAATGATTTATTTCATGTGAGAAATAATGGACTAGTGCTAAGGTATTTTATTAAACCTTCTTAATTACCAGATTTTACTGTAGCTTAATCTGATAATACTATTTATTATTGCTAACTTGATAAAAAGCAATTAAATGCAAGACCTCTACCAGCGAAGCTAACTAGCATATGCTTTTAATATCCCTGATATCTTCTAAGATATCCATTTAAATGAAATGCTGGTAAAGGCAGTTTTGATCTACAGGAAATATAGGATATATGTCATGTATTTAATTGGATAAGGAGTTTTACTGTATTATATAGAATAGCTTTGTAAATAACAGATATATTTTTGTGGTATGTAAAAGATTAAAATGGTTATTGTGGGTTATCTTTTACAGATAAATATATAATATCGCGGACTATTTTATCTATCTTTTTAAGATATACAATTTCATAGAACATTAATTTGATCTATCTCGTAAGGTTTAGCCAGCATTTGCGATTTAAACGCACAAAAATATGTTTGTTATAACATCACATTACTTTTGATTTTTTTTTGGTTTTTCTGAACTATAATATGTCTATATTACACATATAAACCTTCCTCTTGAATCACTCTATCTATTGCTGTCTAAATACATGGTATTTAATGTTTCCTGTGATATATCACCACACATATTTTGTTGAGCTCAGTGGCACGTGAACAACGGATAAATGCATGCCATCATAAATTGACGTTACATTAAAACACTCCATCTATGTAGTGGAAAATTTTCGTATTTATAACTACACAAATAAAAAATGTATATAAAAAAGTGACAGCGAGAGAATAACCCTGCATATGTAAATTGAATACATTAAAATCAACATTGTAATTGTAGATGCTGAAAGATACAAACGACTCAGTACTCTCGTAACTTTGGATTGTAAGTCGTTCTTTAATATCATAACCAGTCGTATATTGGAGTTAATGAGCGGAAAAAACTATAACTGATGATTCAAAAGTGCAACATCTTGGTCCTTCGAGCCAGATCAACGAAGCCTTGAACAACTACAGTTTTAAAGCTTTCCTGAAGCGTCACGAATGTAATTCCGGAATTTACCAAGAACCGAAGACCGAGGCTCTCACGAATCGAAAACAGAAGCCTTAAGAAGACAATACAGTGAATTGGACTTGGATTAGTTAACCGTTGAATCTCTCACCAACATCTAGGTCCTTCGAGCCGGAGCAATGAAGCCTTGAACAACCACAGTTTTAAAGCTGTCCCGAAGCGTCACGAATATAAGTCCGGAATTTTACAAGAACCGAAGACCGAGGCTCTCACGAACTGAAAACAGAAGCCGTAAGAAGACAATACAGTCAATTGGACTTGGATTAGTTAACCGTTGAATCTCTCCCCAACATCTAGGTCCTTCGAGCAGGAGCAATGAAGCCTTGAACAATCGCAGTTTTGAAGTGTTACGAATAGACGCCCGAAATCGACCAATATCCGAAAACCGACTGTAAACAGAAGCCCTATGAACCCAATACAGTCCACTAGACGTGGAGGGATTTGGCAAAAGTTAAATCCCTCCGCAACATCTTAGTCCTTCGAGCCAGATCAATAAAGCCTTGAACAACCACATTTTTGAAGCTGTCACGAATACAAAACCTTAATCCACCAAGAACTGAAGACCGAGGCTATCAAGAACTGAAGACAGAAGCACTAAGAACCCAATACAGTCCAATGGATATAGAGGGATTTGTATACCGTTGAACCCTTCTCCAAAATCTTGGTCCTTCGAGCCGAGTCAATGAAGCCTTTAACAACCACATATTTGAAGCTGTCTCGAATAGAAGCCTCGAATCAACCAAGAAACGAAGACCAAAGCTCTCAAGAACCGAACGCCGATATCCTAACCAGTGAACGTGGAGGTATTTGTGAATCGTTGAAAGCCTCCCCAATATCTTGGTCCTTCGAGCCGGATCAATGAAGCCTTGAACAACAGTTTTGAAGCTGCCCCGAAGTATCACGAATAAAAGGCCAGAATCTACCGAGAACCGAAGACCAAAGCTGACCAAAGAGACTGAAGCCCTAAGAAGCCAATGCAGTCCTCTGGACGTGGAGGGATTTGTGAGCCGTTGCAACAGCAACAATCAAAAATATAAAAATAGTATAACCATTAGAAAATTAATGAGCTATTAAAATGCAATAAGTGGAAAAGGCTGCCTCAATTTTCCAGGAACAATGTTTATTCTTTCTTAATATTTCTTTAATTGCCTCCGTTTCGTTTTTAGCGCCATTTTGAACGGTGGCAATTTGTTTTCCACAGCACTGGATAATTGTATGAGGAAATTACTACACGGTACATTTTGAGTTGAGTTGAGTAATTAATTTGTTTGCAACGTTTTATTTACTAGAGAAAACTTTTATGTTGAAAAGTGTCTGTAATTTTAATAGAGAAAGCTTTTTCATAAGCAAAATATTGCACATAAAAACTATATTTAAAAGAGTAACCATTGAGTTTCTTGCTGGTTACTTCTCAGTAGAATATTCCGAACTGGTGGTAGATGTATTACTAACGGACAGATTACTGACGATTCAAAACTGCTTTTCCTTCCTACTTTAATAAATAACATTTTGATTCGCTCTGCAAAACAGCCAAGACCAATATGGCTGCATCCATGGCTCATATCAGCTGTTTCATACAATCACATATATTTTTTAAGTTAAACCTTTTCCATCGGATGTTATGATTCCGTCTATATATTCTATGTTGCATTACAATCGCCCACGGAACGGGATGATGCTGGGCCAATGGCTAGTATCAGTTGTTTTATGTGTTTTTAAGGCAATTCTTTTCCATCACCTGTTATTTTCTAATACCATGGCTCGCATCAGCTGTTGTACTTGTATTCCTTAAACCACACTTTTTTTTAAATGAAATTTTTGCCATCGTCTGTTATATATTGGTTGAGGATTGGGAGGCAATGTGGAAGGCTCTCTTCAGAATAGCAAAGACTAATATGGCGGCGTCCATGTCTAGCATCAGCTGTTACATTTGCACCGTAGTTTCAAAACAGCCGGGTGTTGAGTATATTGAAATTCAATCGGTAGTTTAGTTTCGTAAATCGACACAATTATATATTTTTTTATGTTATTTAGATAATTTTAGATTCTAAATATTTTGAGAGCATAAATGTCAATGTGATTCCAGAAAAATGACGTTAATTCAACGTCACAGGAAACGTCAAACACATTAACAGTGACGAAGGTACTTTATTACGTCGGACATAAAATTTAATTTGCCCTGTCATTTGCGGTTTAACTGACACGTTGTAATGACAGCTTATAAAAGCCACATTTTGGTTTTATTGCGTTTGTATGATATATATTTTATATAACCTCATATCAATTAATATAGTAGTTTTGAAAGGGAAAGGAATGTAAGTGAATGGAAACAAAACGAAAGTAATGCTTTTTGAAAGAGATGAATCTATGATGAATGGCAATATTTTGATAGATGGGGAACAAGTGGAGGAGGCGAATTTGTACACTTGGGATCTAAATTTACAAAAGATGGAACATGTGAAAGTGATATTAAAAGGAGAGTGGATGCAGGGAATATGGTAAGTGGTGCTCTGCACGCCTTTATGATAAGCCAGATGGTGTCAAAGGGCCAGACTGGCTGTGAATGCAAGAGTGCTGGTGCCAACACGTATGTATGGTAGTAAAAGTTGGGTATGGCAGAAGAATCACATAGGTAAAATAAATGCGGTGGAGATGAGAGCGTTGAGAAGTATGAGTGGATTAAAAGTGAGTGACAGAGTAAGAAATGGTGTGATAAGAGAACGTCCGTCCGTTCCGTTCGATCCAATGCTTAGATGGTTCGGGTACGTAGAGGGAATGAATGAAATGAGACTGACAAAAAGGATTTATGAGTCAAGAGTGAATGGGAAACCTGGAAGGGAAAGACCAGAACATTTTAAATAAGGGCCAGGTCATGAGCACTCTAAACCGACGAACTTGTTTGAAAGTTAAATGAGAATGAAAGCAGCGAAGGTGATATGCAAGGATCGTGTCAAGTGGAAGGATGTTGTATCTGCCTTCCCCTATGGGAATGAGGCGTGATGCTAAGTATGTATGTATGTATGTACTTTAATAATTGTTCTGCGGGAAATCGAATCCAGGAACTCTGCTGAATATCAAAAAAAGGGAAGGGATTAAATTACGTAGAGGACTCGCTGGCGTGGTCTTGAGAGTACTCGCTTTGCTAAAAGAGACCTCAGTTTCGATCCCCAATAAAGCGGATTTAGGAAATTGAATTTTCTTATTTGTCTGTGGTTAGTTACAGTAAAGACGTACCGACATACAAGAGATTTAAGAGAAAGCGTAAGAGGTAAATAACCTTTTAACAAAAGAGCGTGCTTCCATCTTAAATTGTATCATCACTTTACATCAGGTGCGATTACAAACAAGCAAGTAATAAAAGGATTTGGCACAAGATGTTCGGAGATAGGAGGCCCAGCTTTGCGCTTCTCCTGTCGCCTTCCTAAGTTTTCCAGAGGGAGTCTTCCCGAGTATGATAGATTGCATTACTGGTCCTCTGGTGCTCCATTAAAGGATTACCAGGGTATTGCTGGGTTCTAGTGCTTACCCTGGCTTATAATCGGCCAGCCTGATACTCCCGATTTTTCTGATTGAAATGCGTTTACTCGGGACGCCTTTTCATCGTCCTGTGGAAAGTGAAAGATTACAATCGAAGACACTCTTGTTAAAATGCCAATAATCTTTGTGAAGTACCAATAAAAAGTAATAATGTAAGTAGCAGCCCATTAACGTCCCACTTCTGGGCATAGGCCTCCTCACTCATATGAAAGAGGGTTTTTAGACCATAGACCTACCACGCTGCTCCACTGTGGATTGGCAGACAGTAACCACAAGTGCACTCTCTAATCCTTCACTCTCATGGTCCAATATGACGGAAAACCGACACGATGGGAGAGAGATCAGGCGCAGGACCTACAGCTTAAAGTGCTCTCCAAGGCACGTGGTAGATCACACCATCAACTTCCCAACTTCGGGCAAATATTGAAAAAATCTTAATAGAAAACTCAATAACTATTTATGAATTGGCCCGACCCAAAAACCCAGGACCTCATGTCTGTCGTCGAACTTGAAAACCAATAAATCAATGGGGCAGTCAAAAACACCAATGTTCCTTGTCAAAATACGAATATTCTTTATTAAATACGAATATTCCTCGTTCAAATATAAATATTCTTTCTTAAATACGAATATTCCTTGTTCAAATACGAATATTCTTTATTAAATACGAATATTCCTTGTTCAAATACGAATATTATTTATTAAATACGAATATTCCTTGTTCAAATACAAATATTCTTTATTAAATACGAATATTCCTTGTTCAAATACAAATATTCTTTATTAAATACGAATATTCCTTGTTCAAATACAAATATTCTTTATTAAATACGAATATTCCTTGTTCAAATACAAATATTCTTTATTAAATACGAATATTCCTTGTTCAAATACAAATATTCTTTATTAAATACGAATATTCCTTGTTCAAATACAAATATTCTTTATTAAATACGAATATTCCTTGTTCAAATACAAATATTCTTTATTAAATACGAATATTCCTTGTTCAAATACAAATATTCTTTATTAAATACGAATATTCCTTGTTCAAATACGAATATTCTTTATTAAATACGTATATTCTTTGTTAAAATAGTAAGATTCCTTGTAAAATACGTATATTCCTTGTTAAAATACGAATATCACATCCAGCAAATAATTTCGATGTTTTTGAACCTATACAGTTACAAGTTTGTTTATATTTCTCATAATAAAACTGTACCCTGTTGAAGGTTATGAAAACTGACACGAAATAAGATATCAAACTTATAGAGAGACACACTAAGCGTTTCACCATAAGATACCATAGTATATTACATAGTCGTATATACCGAGAGAGCCATTACTGTAATAATACATTATATGGGTTCCCATAAAAGCAAATGTACCATGAAACCATACCTCCGTAACTTAAGTACTGCACTATATTCATTTATGTTAACTTCTGTTAGGTATGTATTGAGTCACTTGACTGTGGGTTACTTTGGATTTTTTATGCTAACAGATTAACGTTTGTTACAACTCTACATAAGATTTATTACGAGTATGTACCAAATCGCGTTCTGGTCTTCCATAGTTTAAATAAAAACAACAACAGTCAATTTTCACAGAGATTATTTATTACTTAATTTATGGGTGTGCATCGGGCAGCAATTCGAGTAAGAGTCGTCGAGATCTTATTTCTTGTGTATATAAACGTGCTGCCACATATCCTGGAGAACAACACCAACATTGTTCTATTTGCTGATGATGTAAGGTAGAAAAAAAGGATTGTAATGTAGACAAAATTAACGAAACACTATCCAGGGTAGAACAATGGTTCTCAATTAATAATTTATCATTGAGCTCGAGGTAAACGAAATGTATATATTTTGCACCAACAAATACAAAGTACTTAGAAAAAAAAATTGTAAACTTGACACTACACTTAAGTAACGACAAATTAGAATTACTCGACAAAACCCAATTTCTAGGAATAACTATTGACAAAAATCTACAATGGAACCCTCACATAAATAATCTAACAAAAAATTAAATTCTGCTATATTTGCCATAAGAATTAGTATACTTTGCTCAATTCCACAGTCTCATGACATAAATTAAAAAAAATTTTTAACCATTAGAAAGCTGCATTTTCACTGAATAACATAGGTTAATTACTTTCTCAAAATAAATAGGGACCCCTAATAAAAACGCGTTAATGAAACCCAAGGTGTGAAAAAATTGGTCACAATAAATATGTCATCGCGTGAACTGCGAAAACTATTGATGATAGAACAAAAAAATGTTCTACAATATTATAGAAGGTATTGATATCTATAAAAGGTCCTGGATACCAAATGTCTAACTACTATAGTTGAGCCACTATAACTACTTTTTTACATTTTAAAAGTTAGTAAAAGCACCGACAATAATGAAACCATATTATTTACATCTCCTTAATAATATTAATCCTATTAAATATATCTTATTAAAGACAGTTTCAATGTCTATATAATCCTTTTTCAATTGTTATAATCGGACATTCCATTCAAAAGATATAACCAATTTAAAATGTCACCGTTACGATATATTTTTTTACTTTAAAAATGTATAAAGATCTCGCATTTCTTTTCGGTTTTATAGTAATTAAGCCCAATTTAAACAAGAACCGTGGAATAAAAGAAACGCGATGGAAACGTAAGCAATTTTAAGCCCCAAGATGAATAGCACGAAAAGGGTTAAACTCTTAATCTAATTAATTTGTCACAGAAAATAGGCTTTTCATTGGTCAGGATTTATTGCCAACTCCGCCTTGTGACAACAAACTTGGGACGTTACTGCATTGCGAATTGTTATAACAACTTTGTCGCTAATTATTTCTACAGCAGCCTATTAACGTCCCACAGCTGGGCACAGGGCTCCTCACTCATAGGACAGTGTTTTTAGCCGGCATAGTAGACAAGTGCACTAATCCTTGCCTCTCACAGATGTGACAGCAATCCGACACTTACAAAGAGAGATCAGGCACAAGACCGACGGCTTGCGTTCTGAAGCAAGAGGGTGGAGCACAGTGCCAACTACACAACACAAGGCAAATGCTAAAAATTTCTTAACAGAAAACTCAATCGAACTCGAATCCAGGGCCCTTAGACAACGTCACTTTCGAAGATTGTTAACGCCTAAAAAATGTATAGGATTGACGTTTCATATCCAAAAATTAAACGTCATTCCCATACATTTTTAAGCGTTAGCAATCTTCGAAAGTTACGTTGTCTACGGGCCCAGGACTTCATGTCTGTAGCCTAATATGGTAACTAAACTCTGTTTAACGTCCCATTGTTGGGCTCAGGGCTCCTCACAGATGGTTTTTAGGCAGGCATTATAGACAAGTACACTAGTCCTTGTCTCTCATAGTGGGATGTGACGGTAACCCAACACTCACGAAGAGAAATCAGACCCAGGACCGTCGGTTTAACGTGTTTTCTGAGGCAGGAGGGTGGAACAAACCGCCAACTATACAACACAAAACAAAAGACAATAATTTCTTCACAGAAAACTCAATTGAACTCGAACCCAGGACCTCACGTCTGTAGCCGTACATGGTAACTAAACTCTCTTTACAAATAGGGTACGTCGATATATAAAAAAAGTAAGGAGCAGCCCTTTAACGTCCCATTGTTGGGCTCAGGGCTCCTCACTGATAGGACAGAGGGTTTTTAGCAGGCATAATAGACAAGTGCACTAATCCTTGTCTCCCATAGTGGGATGTGACGGTAACTCAACACTCACGAAGAGAAATCAGACCCAGGACCGTCGGTTTAACGTGTTTTCGAGGCAGGAGGGTGGAATAAACCACTTTCCTATTCACTCTTGACTCATAAATCCTTTTTGTCTCCTTTCATTCTTTCTAAGTGCCCAAACCATCTAAGCACACCTTTCTCAACTTTAGTCCCTACATCTTTTATACCACAACGTTCTCTTATCACATTATTTCTTCAATAACTATTACTTCTTTATCTCGTATCAATAGTATTATTAATAAACTGTACCCTTCTTGATTTCGGAAGAGATAACTCTTGACATGTAAGGGCATTTCCCACGTGTGTCCCGGTTCGATGCCCACCACTGAACAGGTCATGGTCCCGCAAGTTATTTAAACAAGTGAAAGCTTGTAAATTGTGTATTATTTCATCTAATACCTTCAATTCAAATAAGTACGTGTAAATTGAATATTAATACGTAACATTGAACCACGTATTGATTCCATTGGGTTGCATTTTATGAAGCTGTCACCATTACACCTTATTCTCAGAAAACATAACCTCTATAGATAAATCCCAGATGCCGATCTCTTTTTCGAGTTATCTAAAAACATTAATGCATTCAAGCAGACATAAAAACATTAAACTAATGCAGTGAATGATTCAACTTTCATTATGACATTTCAACTAACACCAAAGTACCCTGATTTATTGTGATATTATCTCTTGAACTATCACTTAAAGGAACCATGTATTAATTGTCTCATAAATGGTTTTGGGATTTGTAATCTACATATAATATACTAGCACACCACATAACTTTGTCTGTAATAATAGTGACAAGGTTACAAAGACAACAAAATTTAATAAAGGTTCAATTATGCTATCACATATATACCTTTTTGTATAAATGAACACTCTAACATTAAAATTTTTATTTGAACTTAAATAAGCTAGTTGGGCTCTATCACTAAAGTTAGATCCAAGCACAGTATTATCGGGTGAAGTCTAGCTTCACCCGACAATCTGAGCTTTAACATCAACACTGGTCTCTATACAGTATCAAGACTCCAGCACATAATCTGGGCTTTACCATAAAAGCTAGTCCCTAGCTCAGTATCTACACCTAACCAGGCTATCTGGGCTCTGCCATAAAAGCTAGATTTCACCAAAGTATCTAGACACCACTACACCGTCTGGGCTATACCAAAAAAGCTAGTTTCTAACACAATGTCTTGACCTAGATTCCACCAGTTAATTTGGGCTCTAACATAAAAACCTAGTATCTAAACTACACCACACAATCTGGGCTATAACACAAAAATTGGTCTCTACCACAGCTTGTAGACTCTTCTACGAAATCTAGACTCTACCATAAAAGCTAGTCCCTAGCACAGTATCTAGAATTTACCACAAAATCTGGGCTATACCATAAAAGCTGGTCTTGGCCCAAGTATCTAGATTACACCAGATAATTTGGGCTCTAACATAAAAACTAGTATCTACCACAGTATCTAAATTACATCACATAATCTGACCTATACCATAAAAACTAGTCTCTACCACAGTTTGTAGACTAAAATCTAGACTTTACCATAAAAGTTAGTCCCTAGCACAGTATCAAGACCTCACCAGGCTATCTGGGTTCTACCATAAAGACTGCTCTTGGCCAAAGTATCTAGACTTCATCAGATAATCTGGGCTCTAACATAAAAACTGGTCTCCTTCACAGTATCATATACTACAGTATACAGTACATGTACTGGTACTACAGAACATATACCAGTATCTACACCAGATCATCTGGGCTCTACCATAATAGCTGGTCTCGGCCAAAGTATCTAGACACCACCAGATAATCTGGGCATTAACACAAAAATTGATCTCTACCACAGAATCTGGACCTCACCACACAATCTGGGCTCTTCTACAAAACCTGGCCTTATCACATAATTTAGGCTATACCATAAAATATACAGCAAAATTTTAAGTTGGGCTATACTACACAATGCGGGATCTATTGCACAATCTAAGCTCCACCCTGTAAGTTGAGATCTATCACACAAACTGAGTTCTATACAATCTGGGCTCTATCACAAAAGCTAATTTCTATCAAGCAATTTAAGCTAACCCAAAAATGTGGAATCTGACAGGGTAATTTGAATCTAGCACAACATTTAAGGTTGGCCTCTACCACGCAATAAAGGCTGTACTACACAAGCTGGGCTCGGACAAATGAAGTGGACTTTACAATACAAATTAACCTCACTCCAAGAAGCTAGTATTTACTACACAAGCCCAGCTTGCAGTAGCCAACACATTTGTTTTTTAAAGTCGTATAAAAATAGACTGCACATTCATTTACCTGTGTCTTCGGGACCTTACGCCTAAGTAAACAATACCTTACCTCAAACTGTATCTAACACCAGCACTCGCGATAAAACAATAAAAGCTTTTTTATGTTGAACAAAGTAAACAGCGTTTCCATCACAATTCTTTTTGTAAGCTCCTAAAAATGGCGCTTGGAGAGCTTTCTGTTTATTCAACAAAGGGTAGAGATTGTTTCCTTTCCTAAAATTATTAATTAATCATAAGGTATGCTTATTAATATCTCCCATAGGAGTGAGAACTGCNTTGTCTAGACTTAACCAAACAATCTGGGCTCTCATATTAAAGCTGGTCTCGGCCAAAGTATCTAAACTCTTCCACACAATCTGGGCTCTAACACAAAAGCTGGTCTCTTGCAGAGTATCTCGACTCGAGCAGACAATCTAAGGTCTAACATAAAAACCTGATCTCTACCATATTATCTAGATTTGATCAGACAATCTGGGCTCTAACATTAAAGCTGGTCTTTACCACACAACTTAGGCTAAACCATAAAATCTGGATTATATCAGGCAAATTTAGATCTACGGGAAAATTTTAAATTGGGCTCTATTGGACGACGTGGACACAATCCTGGCTCTATTGCACAATTTCTTTCGCCCTGTAAGTTGAGATCTACCACATAAACTCAGTTCTTCTTTCACAAACTGGGCTCTACCACAAAAGCTATTTATCAAGCAATTTAAGCTTTACCAAAAATTCTGGAATCTGACAGGGTAATTTGAATCTACAACGACATTTGAACTTGGGGTGTACTACACAAGTTGGGCTCGGCCAAATGAAGTGGACTTTACAATACAAATTAGGCCCACTCCAAGAAGCTAGTATTTACTACACAAGCCCAGCTTGCAGCAGCCCAAACATTGTTTTCTAAAGTCGTTTAAAAATAGGCTACATATTCATTTACCTGTGTCTCCGGGACCTTACGCCTAAGTAAACAATACCTTTACCTCAAACTGTATCTAACACCAGCACTCGCGATAAAACAATAAAAGCTTTTTTATGTCGAACAAAGTAAACAGCGTTTCCATCACAATTCTTTTTGTAAGCTCCTAAAAATGGCGCTTGGAGAGCTTTCTGTTTATTCAACAAAGGGTAGAGATTGTTTCCTTTCCTAAAATTATTAATTAATCATAAGGTATGCTTATTAATATCTCCCATAGGAGTGAGGGGTCTAACTTTGCTGCTCCATTAAGTATTGTCAGGCTTTCAGTCAATAAAAGGTTTTATATATCGAAATCAAATACTTAATAGCTCCCCCAAAAAAATTAACTGTTTAATAAATTTTGTATAAAGTCGTAGAGCAAAGAAAATGTCTGGTAATTTTAAAATAAATTCAACGTCAATTTATCAGTAAGTGCATCCATTCAACGGCAATAACGAGGATGAATTGAGGGCAGTTAATTATGTGATTGACCATATGCACTTGATATATCAAAGCAAGGTACTAAACGGTTTAAAAGTGCAACAGACTAATGGATAAAATATGAGAAAAAGCGTCTTTAAGCTCCTGAACTCTTCACTGATAGGAGAGAGCCTCATTGCTGTGAACTTCAGAATAACTCCAGGTCATGTAGATTTCTCCACGACATTTTCCTTCACCGAAAAGCACAACGATAGACTGTGAAGAAAAATCAAGCAACTAAGTTATTTGTGCTTTTTCTCCATTTACTTGGTCCTCCAATCGATAATTACATGACTCTACCAAAAAATTACGTTATTGACTGGTTGCTTTTAAGAAAACAGAATTTACTGAAACACAACTGTTCAAGAAAAATTAGTTTCATTGATAAAAACTTGGTGTTTCAAAGGGCCAGACTGGCTGTGCATGCAGGAGTGATGGTGCCAACACTTATGTATGGTAGTGAAAGTTGGGTATAGCAGAAGAAACACAAGAGTTAAATAAATGCTGTAGAGATGAGAGCGTTGAGAAGTATGAGTGGATTACAATTGAGTGACAGAGTAAGAAACAGTGTGATAAGAGAACGATGTGGCATAAAAGAAGATGTAGTGACTAAACTTGAGCAAGGTATGCTTAGTTGGTTTGGGCACGTAGATAATGAATGAAAGGAGACGAAAAGGATCTATGAGTCAAGAGTGAATGGGAAAATTGGAAGGATAAGACCAAGACATTTGAAATAAGGGTCAGGTCAAGAGTACTCTAAACCGACGAACTTGTATGAAAGGTTTAATGAGAATGAAAGAAGCGAAGGAGATATGCAAGGATCGTTGCAAGTGGAAGGATGTTGTCTCTGTCTACCCTTATGGGAATGAGGCGTGATGCTGTGTATGTATGTATGATAAAAACTTTAAAATCTGATGTCTAAATCAAGTTAAGCGAGAAAATTTACCTCGAATTTCTGACTGATTTTTTGTGAGTTCTTCTCAAAACAGAGAGATACGCTTCTAAATTAAGACTTTATGAACTTTTCTAATATCATCAATCGTGCAAGACACAATGTATGACTACAGATAGTTGTGTGACGACACTGATAGCTCTAAAATGTTGGGAATTATTAAGTTATATAGTGGCAACACATAAAAATACCAAAAACGTTGTGCAATTCTACGAAATGTAATCTAATACGAGATAACTTTAACGAACGGAACAATTTAGTGACGATAGTCTTTCGAGCTGCCTTGTGGTGTAGTAGTGTTTACACTCGTATGTCGTACGTAGGCATCTTTTTATTATTCGTCGTCGTCTCCACTTATGGACCTCCACTGCTGGACAAAGGTCTATCTTAATGAAATCCAATGGGCCCGATCTTGCGCCGCTTGTATCCAGCGGCTGCCAATGATCCGCCTGATGTCATCGGTCTACCTGGTGGGGGGTCTGCTGATGCTGCGTTTTCCGGTGCGAGGCCGCCACTCTAGCACCTTCGAGCCCAAACGTCGATCGGTTCTGCGATTTATGTGACCTACCCATTGCCATTTCAGCTTTGCAATGCGGTAGGCTACGTCGGGGACTTTAGTTCTCCTACTGATCTCCTCATTTCTGATTTGATTTATTATTGCAACCATACACTCTTGTAATTGATCTATGAGTTATTTTATCTCATATCATGACAACTGGATAATTTTATAAAATTTGTGTATACTCGGTAATTATAGGAAATACTTTAGATCTTTTCCCAACAAGATCAAAGTTGGTCAAAGATCTTAAAGTTAACTCGTGTTGCATAACATTTTGTAATAATATACAATGCTTTTGGTTTTATTAAGTGTTGCCATCAAACTATCCATAGTCTAACAAATAGAAAGAAAACTTTATGTGACGGATTCAAGGTGCTTTCATCAAAGGGTTTTTAAGAGTAATATAAAAACGTGTTTGAATACTTACTTTTGATATACATTTAAGTATTCAAAATTACACAAAATTATTTTATTTGATAAATAAAGTAAGTAAGTAGCAGCCCATTAACGTCCCACTGCTGGGCACAGGCCTCCTCACTCCGAGGAGCGCGAGTTTTTAGAGCATAGACCCACCACGCTGCTCCAGTGCGGATTGGCAGGCACAGTACACAAGTGCACTCTCTATTCCTTCACTCTCATAGTCCGATGTGACGGGAATGCGACACGACCGGAGAGAGATCAGGCACAGGACCTACGGCTTAACGTGCTCTNTCCCAACTTCGGGCAAATATAAATTGGCCCGACCCGGGACTCGAACCCAGGACCTCATGTCTGTAGTCGAACATGCTAACCACTAGACCAATGAGGCAGTTTTTGATAAATGTCGTACGCAATTTTTCTATAGAAAAGAAAACCAAATAAAGACTTTAACGGTGTAGTTTTTACTAACCAAGATAAATTGAATGGCTGTTAACTTTAATGAGAACGAATAGAGATAGCATTGGAATACAATAATTTATAGTTACACCAAAATCAGATACCTACTGATATAATTAAAATTCTCAATATATACATACATAGCATCACGCCTCATTCTTCCACCTGGATGGAGACTGAGATGGTAACTCACCTATTTGGTAAAAGGATGTTTTAATTGGTAACAGGTTAACGCTTTTTGTAACCTCATCTCTTAGTATTTCTACACAGCATCATACCAGAATGAAAGTCTGTTAACTAGGCAGGGTGGAAGCCTCCTGCTAGACTCACACGTATTAAAAAAAGGAAACTAACGAAACGAGTATTAGAGAGGCCATTGTGTGTTAAAGGGTCAGCTGATGTGACCCATGGACGCCATTCTTTACCTTAAATCTACAATAACAGCGTGTTGTGGACCACTATCTGTCTTTTTCTAATGCTCCATCTTCACGCTTGACATGGGTTTGCATAATGCATTATGTATGTATATATATATATATATAGACATATATATATATATATATATATATATATGTCGGAGGGCAGGTGTCTGTGGAACGCTGGCGCCATCTATCGGCGTGGGACAGAGTCAATAAATGGCAGTCCGGCGCGTCTCTCAGCAGTTCTCGAGTGGCGGTCGGCCGGAGTGGTCCACTATTGGAACTGTCGCGTTCCTAGCTATTAGTCTTAATGAGTTTGTGTAAATTGATATCCGGAACATTAAGTGATTGCACATTATAATCCGAGTTAATTAACAAAGTGTTTGATTGTATCAACATGTTCAATCACTTAATGTTCCCGATATCAATTTACACAAACTCATTAAGACTAATAGCTAGGAACGCGACAGTTTCAATAGTCGACCACTCCGGCCGACCGCCACTCGAGAACTGCCGAGAGACTGGCCGGACTGCCACTTATTGACTCTGCCCCCACGCCTATACACAGATGGCGCCAGCGTTCCACAGACTCTTGCACTCTGACATATATATATATATATATATATATATATATATATATATATATACATTTATTTATGTGTTTGTATGTATATATAATGTGTATGTTAGTATTTGCATTATCATAAATATCTTTATGTATGTAGATAATATATGTATGTCTATTTCTATAATAACACCGCCTACCTTCTCTCTCATTTCTTTGACTGCCTCCCTAAACGCAAGAGATATCTGGAAGAGATCGTTATGTAGCGATAAGACCGCCCAATTGCACACTCAATTCAGTTAATTATAAGTTGCTGTATTTTTCTTTTGTCCTATTTCTGTGGTGTTCAATAAAGTATACATACTACGTCCTTCCACTTGCCACGATCCCTGCATATCTCCTTCGCTTCTTTCATTCTCATTAATCCTTTTATAAAAGTTCGTCAGTTTAGAGGACTCTTGACCTGGTTCTTATTTAAAACGTCCTGGTCTTCCCCTTTCAACTTTCCCATTCGCTCTACATGCCCAAACCATCTAAGCATACCTTTCTCAATTTTAGACACTACATCTTCTTTTATGCCACAACGTTCTCTTACCACACTATTTCTTATTTTTTCCGAAATTTGTACCACCGAAAATGGAGACACTCACTTATATAACCACTCTGTTATTAATAATCCCATGGTTTGAAGGTAACACAGGTGATAAACTATATATTAACGCAATACCTCATACAATTTAGGATAAAGCTACTAATCTGGACCCTTCATTAGATTCCTTTGAGGCATATTAAAGCCCTGCTTCGTGTAGATATAAATTTAGGTAAACTGCCTCTAGCTTTGTTCTTATTGAATAGGATATTTTCAATTAGATAAGGGAATTAATGTTTTAAGTGTAAACATTTTAACTATTACTCCCTGTGTAATTCAATAAGGGAATTTTGATTTAAATTTAAGAATAATTATAAATTTCTGATAGGTTATAGCTTCACTGTCATCCCACCAAATAGTTCGACCTCGTGGGAGGCTTCGGCGGTGGCTAGTTACCACCGTACGTAGCCCGGTACGATGCTATATAGAAACCATCTTAATCTTTATCCAAGTAGGCTTAAAAAGCTCTTTTGAATCGTCAATAGTCTATCCGTTGGTAACAAATCTACCACCGGTTCGGAAAGTGGATTCCGCTGAGAAGAAACCGGAAAGAAACTCAACGGTTATATACCAAATATCTTTGTCGCTTAAATAATCTTCAATATTATAATATGATTTTTGTCAAAGGACGGTTTTCTTAACCAAGCGGCGGACGTGGCTATAGTAGAGGCGATCCGCCCTCATCTGGATAAGTGGCTGGGCAGAGAGCACGGATCGCTCTCCTACAGGTTGGTACAGGTGCTTACCAGTCACGGTTGCTTCGGTAAATACCTGTATCAAACTGTTGGCTGTAAGCCTTCGGCCAGCTGTTACGAGTGTGGTGCCTCGTTAGATACAGCTTACCACACGGTGGCAGAATGTCCCGCCTGGGGTTCTCAGCGACTCATTTTGACGTCGCTGATCGGCACAAACCTCTCACTGGCTAATATTATAGATGTAATGCTCATCAGTGAGCAGGCCTGGAGAGCGGTTGCCTCCTTTTGCGAGACTGTCATCTCGCTTAAGGAGGCACGACAAAGGGAGAGGGTGAATGCCGCTGAGACACTCCGGCCCAGACGAAGGGGAGTAGGAAACAGGAGGCGGAGGTTCATGCAACTCCTCCCCCTGTAGAATATCTGTGAGCCGAATTCAACCGAGGGGTCAGAGAGGAATGCCTCAACGAGCCTCTGGCTCCCCACTCATGGTTGACGACGGTCCCGCTGGGTTTTAGTGGGTATTGCGAGTTCTTCCCCCTCGTCGAGTCCCACACTCCCGACCCCACAGTCGGGATGCGTAATGCATTTCCCAGCGTAAAAAAAAACATATTTCTTAAATCTATATAGAGGCAGACTCAGAATTTAGTAAAAAGCCTTTTACCAGATTAGTTTTATTTTAGACTGTATCATCATTTGTAATCACAGTCAAGCGCTACTCTATCAGCAACAAAAAAGTTAAAAGTGCGTGCGTATGAAGTACACACGTCAGAAGTGAAACTACTTCGACAAACTAATTTTTAAGTCTTGTTTATATTTATACAAATATAAAACTTTAGTTTTCCGAGACTTAGAGGAAGGTAAAAATGAAGATATATTAGGAATGTAATTGTAGGGGGGTATAAGAGGGGTAGCACAGGGGAATGAAGGAACATTCGTCTAGTAACAGTTCTCAGTTTGTATCAACGTTAGTATTGTTTTAAGTTATTCAAAGTGTGTAATATAATAATGAAGAAACTGAGAATACCCAAGCTAATACTAAAACCCAGCGGATACTCGTCACCATCTTTTGGGGGAAGGCCAGAGGTTCCCTAACGCAATCTACTCTGGCACCTCGAACGCAGCCGGCTAATTTCAATGTGAATCATTGTGGGAGGGAGCAGGAGATGCGTAAATCTACGCATTACATAAGACTACGTAAATCTACGCATCCTGTTTCCTGGTCTCCTCTGTCTGAGTGGGCGACACTCAGACCTGTCGCTGAGATCCCCAAGCGGAACACTCTGCCTACACATGGTTTGCCAAGTCTATGGGGGCACCAAACTTGTGGCAGGCGATCGATGTCTTGCAACCGAAAATCTAGTGCAAGTATTTACCCAAACAGCTATGTCCGACATACTCTCTATGGCTGTTCCCATTACTGGGGATCCGAGATCTTGATTAAGGCTCTATTTGAAAGGATCCTAAACCTTAGAGCCTCGTTGCCATTAAGGTAAGCGGCTGCAAGAACTTCTGCTCGCAAATCCCATGGAGAATCAGGTGCCAGAAGGTTTGCTGCTGCTTAACTTACAAATAAGTGAGCGACTCCATAACTATTTAATGGAAAAACTGCAGTAACTGTTCCAGCACTGAAAAATGCGTGAAAAACTACAAAAGAACTACGAGTGGAAAATCGTTTGTGCTGCGAACGGGAGCGGTGTTATGAATCTTTCACGTTGGAAGGCTTTCACGCTAAAATAGCTCATAAAATTCCCCAACACGTCCTCACCTCTATTCAGACAACTGAGTCAATCATCATTGCTATACAGTGGTTTAACATTTAAAAGAGCAAATCGTCTAATTGGAAAAAATGGTAGGGATTTTGTCTCCACTAAATTTTGATAGTAATAAGGCGAGCTTATTTTTAACCGCCTTCAAAAAAGAAGGAGGTTATGTTTGTTACCTCATATCTCCCGACTGGGTGGACCGATCTTGATGGTGTTCGTCATAGGGTCGCATTTTTTTAAATCCAGTTCTCATGATGACATCCAGGAGAAAACCGGATAAGTTTTTTATTGGAAAGGATATTGTTTTGTGATAGTTTGGTTAGGTTCTGATGATGGAATCCATGACAAAGTAACGGAACTCTTCAATTCTTAGGAGAAAATGAACGATACTCGACAGAATCTTCTATAAGCTATCCAGATATTAGAGTCGCCTACCGTAACTTCGGTATGGTCAAGTGCTAATCGTAGTTAAATATGAAGATCAATGGATCTCCTCAACGGCTTACAGTAAGGGTGTGTTTATGGCAGAAAATATAAGTGTCTGTAATCAATTAGCAATGAGCTTACGTTTGTTGCTGCATTGCAACACGTTTACTTCAGATTCACTAAAAATCAAAAAATAAATAAATAAATTGAGTCCGACTCCGAATATAAGAATACGAAGAACACTATAAAAGAATACACAATTATTTCTTACTTTTTAGAGCATATTAATATATTTGTAAATTGTTTTGAAGGCGGTTCTTTTTTTGTTAAAATTTTTATTTATCTTAGATTAATAATTTAAAAAGTATTTTACAGGCATTGAAACAGTCTTTAATAAAAAATCATTTAATAGGACAATTTTTGAAGTTTTAAAATGTAAAGGAGTGACAACTTCTTTACACCTTGGGTTACATTCATGAATTTTTAATAGGGATCCCTATTTTTTTTAGACAGAAATATAGCTTATGTAACTTAGTGAAAATGCAGCTTTGTATTAGTATAATAAGTTTGATTAGAAACCATATTAAGATCGCATCATAACGGTCGATAAAAAACAACATTATAACAAAAGCCACTCATAAACAATAAGCTAACAAAACAAGCACTTATTATAAGCAATCTTATTTACAAACAAGGATCGTTGAAAGGCAGAATAAGTGTTTAATAAACAAAGGGTCTAATGAAACAATAATACTTTATACAACACATTATACCCGATTGAGTTTGCAGTGGGTTCTTCTAGGGAAAGTCCGTTAATGCACAGTAACCCTATATTTATCACACCTATTGTTTAGGTGAGTCTTTAAAATAGGGAGGTATAAAAAACAAATGATAACAATATCCGGGGATACAGTTTGGTGTCGTAGCTATATATCTAGCACCTCCATCCGAAATTCAATTATACCAATGTATAGCTGAAGAATCAAAGAATTTGTTGAGCTAAATAAGGACTGTAACACATCACGCGCGGGGGAGGAATAAGCCCTGACATTTTGAAGGTCATCGAGGTCATCTGCTTAGTATCAAGATTAGTATAACTTTAAACTGGGTGAAACTACAACGCTCATTAACGTTTCAATCGTCATTTATCATCAAAATCTATCAATTAAAATCAATGATAAAACAGTATTATGGTGCCATCACTTATGTATGGTAGTGACTTTTGGGTATGGCAGAAGAATCACGAAAGTAAAATAAATGCGGTAGAGATGAGAGCGTTGAGAAGCATGAGTGGATTAAAACTGAGTGACAGAGTAAGAAATAGTGTGATAAGAGAACGTTGTGGTATAAAAGAAGACGTAGTGACTAAAATTGAGAAAGGTATGCTTAGATGGTTTGGGCATGTAGAGAGAATGAATGAAAGGAGACTGACAAAAAGGATTTATGAGTCAAGAGTGAATGCGAAAGTTGGAAGGGGAAGACCGAGGCGAACGTTCCTGGACCAAATCCAGGACATTT
>JACTOM010000917.1:1804193-1816051 GCA_015832385.1 Elymnias hypermnestra
GGTTGGATGAAGTGGAGGCAGGTCTCGGGAACAATTTGCGATGCCAGAATGCCCCTTAAACTAAAGGGGAAGATTTATAAGACGATCGTAAGACCTGTTATCCTGTATGGATCAGAGTGCTGGGCCACCAAAGGGGATAATGAAAGGAAATTGCATGCAGCGGAGATGCGAATGTTTGGATGGTTGTGTGGAGTGACAAAATTAGATAAGATTAGGAATGGGTATATTAGAGGAAGTGTGAAAGTAGCACCAGTGAACGAGAAGTTAAGGAGTGGAAGGTTAGCCTGGTATGGACATGTAATGAGAAGGGAGGATGGCCATGTATGTAAGAGGGTCCTAAATATGATGGTAAGCGGCAGGGCCGGGAGAGGGCGACCAAAAAATGTGTGGATGAATTGTGTGAAAGAGAATATGTTTATTAATGGTGTGACTGTAGAAATGACAGCGGATAGAGTGAAGTGGCAAAAGGAAACATGCTGTGCCGACCCCACCTAGTGGGATAAGGGCAAGAAAACAAAGAAACAAATCGAGAATTGTTAGAAATGACGGAAAAAATAAAAGTTTCATCGGAAACGAGGCTTTAAGCTCAGAGATACAATAAAACAGTGTATGACAAGATAATTCCTCAGATCCACAAAGTTAATTATGACATATATCTATCTTTTATGCATGTCTCATTTCAGACGATAGTTATACAGAATTTTTTTCGATATCTTTTAATGTTTATATATAATTCTTGTAGGAATCGTATTACTCTTATATTTGATTTATATAATACTATTAATGCCCCGCGGTTTTTCGTTTATTTTCGTTAACATAAAAGTTTTATTTCACTTAGTTTTTAATTACTTCCTTTCGGATTATTAGATACACACTTACATTCATAATCTAATCAATATACAGACTTTACTTTACAACAAATATACATATACCTAACTATAAATTGTTAAAAATAAAAACATAACTTCAAAATGCAAACCTTTTTCTATGAAATATGACGGAAGTAGACGTATGTACTTATTGCTAAAGCATTTAGAAAGATAAATTGATAGAGACGGCAATAAATTAAAAGCACCTGATCCGAGGCCGAACTAGGGGTGCTATAAAAGGAGCAGGTATCGCGGGTTCGGTACCCTTAGTGACTTCGTTGGGGCATGAACCGTAGTTTTTGTGATAACCAATACTGCTATAATAAATTCACTAGATTATTTTTGTATGTAACGAATAAACTCAAAAAGTACTGGACCGATTTTAATAATTCTTTTTACATTAGATAGCTACATTATCACTGAGTAACATAGGCTATATTTATTACTAGATTACTATAGAAATCTTTAGAAATTCCTATTAAAACCAAGCGAAGGTGTAAAAAAATAAGCCATAAAATGTCTTTCATCGCATACGCCGTGAAGAGTATTAATGATAGGACAAAAAAATGTTCGACAATATTATGGAATATATCAATATCTACAAAAATCTTTACGAGACCATATGTCTAACTATTGCAGTTACGTCACTATAACTACTTTTTGACATTTATCAAGTTGATAGAAATGCCTATCAAAATCAGACCGTGTTATCTTTACCATTTATCCAAATAAATGATTTAATAGTCAAGACTGTCTCGATACCTGAATTATTGAAATCGGATATTCCATTCAAAAGATATCATGAAATTATAATATGCCGGCGGCGGCCGCCACGCAGCGCAGTAACTAACTCGACGAGAGAGGGGCAGTGCGGGAGTAGGGGGTGCACCATTATGAACTAGGTTACATTCACTTAAAAAGTTCCTTTCAGAGGTACTTAGTTTTAGTATTAGGAATCACACATTTTCATAATATTAGTCAATACATGGTCGTTTTAATTATCATGCTTATAAGTTAAATATCTGTACCTATTTATGTCTACCCATGCGAAGCCGGGACAGGCCGCTAGTATTTTATATATTCCTTCTTTTATAATCTATGTTTCCTTCTGATTTATTTGCATCAGAACTTACTATACACGACATTTGACACTGGATATATTATTTTCTTTACATTGATATTTTAAAATTCGTTGCATTCAATAATACAGTGACAACCAGACATACCAATCAATTGTATTCAATACTACAATAAATTGGATTCGGGTCACGTAAGAAAGGTTTAAAATTATACATAAACATGTAACCGACGACCTAAAAACGTTGTTAAGTAACTCCAAATGTTGTTTGAGTAGTGTTAACGTTGCCCTTCTAATATTATAAAGAGGAAACATGTTTTTGTATGTTTGCAACGTGTTCACATTAAAACTACTGGACCAATTTAAAAAATTTTTTCACCATTAGAAAGCTATATTTTCACTGAGCGATATAGGCTATATTTCATTCTCAAAAAAATTAGGGATCCCTAAGAAAAATGCATTTATGTAAGGTGTGAAAAAATTTGTCACATAAAATTTGTCATCGCGTCCCATGTAGAATCTATTGATGATAGAAAAAAACTATATTCTGCAGTATTATAGAACATTTTAATATCTACAAAAAATTCCTTAACATAATATGTCTAACTACTGTAGTTAAGCCAATATAGCTACTTTTTTACACTTTGAAAGTTAATAAAAGTACCGACAATAATCAAACCATATTATTTCTACTTCTGTATTAATTATTATCCTATTAAATGATATTTTATTAAAAATCGTTTAAATACCTGTAAAAAATTTATGAAATTATAAAAATCGGACATTCCATTCAAAAGATATAACCAATTAAAAAATGTCAATTTATACTTAAGTCCGTCTCAGTACTGTTTCCATTGCCACAGGCATCATTACCTGTCACGGGTTGTTAAATAAATATAAAGGTATATAAAATCATAAATAAAGATGAAACGAGATTGTGGAAAACCAGATGTTGCTATACAGTGCATACATGGCATCTGGCACCGATTAACATATTAAAACATATGCTAATATTAGAAAAAGGAAGGGACTTTCTTGAGCAATAACGTATTAGCTATACTGATTCAAAACATTACTTGCTGTTCTTCTTTTTACCAAATTTACTCGTTACCTGCCAATGAACGTTACGTGAAAATCAGTTCAGGAATAAGCGAGAGCTAATATAAAAACAAACAGGTAGATTTAAAATTAGATTTCCAATTAATCATATTGATTTTAATCACTTTCTGGAATTATTAATTAAAACAAGGAGAAAAGAACTACATTTATATAGATATATAAAACAAGTGACTGCCTCATTGGTCTAGTGGTTAGCATGTTCGACTACAGACATGAGGTCCTGGGTTCGAGTCCCGGGTCGGGCCAATTCAAAAATAGATATTGAGTTTTCTATTAAGATTTTCTTAATATTTGCCTGAAGTTGGGGAGTTGGCGGTGTGATCCACCGCCGTGCCTCGGAGAGCACGTTAAGCCGTCGGTCAGGCGCCTGATCTCTCTCCGGTTGTATCGGATTACCGTCACATCGGGCTATGAGAGTGAAGGAATAGAGAGTACACTTGTGTACTATGCCTGCCAATCCGCAGTGGAGCAGCGTGGTGGGTCTATGCTCTAAAAACCCTCTCTCAAATGAGTGAGCAGGCCTGTGCCCAGCAGTGGGACGTTAATGGGCTGCTACTTACCTTACCTTTTATAAAACAAGTAAGCGCTTGACCATGAATCTCACTTCTCAGTAACTGTTGTAACAATATAAGCGTGGAGATAACAACAGACAATAGAAAAAACGAAGATAAATCAGTTACAAAGGGACCGCTACTAACGGTACTTGTGCCGCGGCGTAACTGTGACTGTTTTTAGTGATTATTTGTGTTTCTATGTAAATAACAATGAAAACCCTTGAGATAAGTTTTCATTTTTAAGATATGAGCCTATAAATACAAGACGGACTTTTATCTCCAAAGTTTAGCTCAAGATGACGCTACACCAGGGTCTTAATTTAATATTCCAAAGTAAACATTATATAGTTTATCTATTAGCAGACAAAAAAATCATAACATTTAGTAGTCTTTTATGAGCATTTAAGTCCTAAAAGACGCAAAATTATCCTCCGTAGAAAGACTTTATTGTCAACCAAATTTTCAGTATTTTTGATGGCGTAGAGTGATAACTATCCATCATCATCAGGCCTTTTAACATCCTAATACTGGGCATAAGCTTCCACTCATAAGAGAGAGGTTTATAAAGCATAGACCAAATAACGCCGTTGCAATTTAATATATAAACAAAGTAATTCCACTGTGAAGCTTTAACACTATTAGTGTTCCACAATCAGAGCTTAACAAAGCTTAGATTACACCAGACGTCACCAAGCGGCTGAGAAAGCCTCTTTGTTATATACAGCAGCCATTGTTCATGTATCATCCAATACACGTGAGCAGTTCGACACAATATACTTAAGGTAGTGCATAACGTAACACATTTGCAAACAAAGGCAATCGATATGGCTTTAGAAGGCTTTAGGAGTTATCAACTACTGATTTAATTTGCTATAGAACTCATTCAATTCCTGCTATCAGTTAACACTCACCGAATAGACATATCTGCACCTATAGGTACGTATACCTTTTCACACAAAAACCTTTTTTTTTGCGCTGGGAAATACCTTTACGCACTCCCGAAGACTTTTTCCAATCGGTAGTACTCACAGATAACAGAACACCTACTAAAACCCATAGATTCCTCATCATCCATGACTGAGATCACTAAAACATTCCATTCTAGTGTCCCGGATGATACTTTGAAGACCTATCAATCAATGGGATGAAAAGGGATTATTATACCTCAATGGTCTACTGATTAGCATGATCGGCTCCAGACATGAGGCCCTGGGTTGGAATCCCGGGTCGAGTGAAATTAAAAATCGATATTGAGTACTCCATTCAAATATTCTCAATATTTACCCGAAGTTAGTAAGTTGGCGGTGTGTTCCATCTCCGTGCCTCGCAGAGCACGTTAGATCGTCTTCCTACGCCTGATCTCTCTCCGAATTCCCGTCAGTAGGAAAGTGAATGAATGGAGAGTACATTTGTGTAGTAGGTCTTCTTTTTGAGCTGAGAAATGCCTTTACGCACCGCGATGAAAGACTTTCCAATCGGTAGTACTCACAGATAACAGATCCCCCACTAAAACCCAGCGGATCCCTCCTCATCCATGACTGAGATCACTAAAACATTCCATTCTAGTGTCCCGGATGATACTTTGAAGACCTATTGCTCAATGAGATGAAAAGGGACTATTATACCTCAATGGTCTACTGATTAGCATGATCGGCTCCAGACATGAGGCCCTGGGTTGGAATCCCGGGTCCAGTGAATTTAAAAATCGATATTGAGTACTCTAGTGACATTTTCTCAATATTTACCCGAAGTTAGTAAGTTGGCGGTGTGTTCCATCTCCGTGCCTCGCAGAGCACGTTAGATCGTCGGTCCTACGCCTGATCTCTCTCCGAATTCCCGTCAGTAGGAAAGTGAATGAATAGAGAGTACATTTGTGTACTATGTCTTCTTTTTGAGCTGAGAAATGGCTTTACGCACCGCGATGAAAAATTTTTTCCAATCGGTAGTACTCACAGATAACAGATCACCCACTAAAACCCAGAGGATCCCTCCTCGTTCAGGACTGAGATCACTAAACCGCATTCCATTTTAGTGTCCCGGATGATACTTTGAAGACCTATCACTCAATGAGATAAAAAGAGATTATTATACCTCAATGGTCTACTGATTAGCATGTGCGGCTCCAGACATGAGGCCCTGGGTTGGAATCCCGGGTCGAGTGAATTTAAAAATCGATATTGAGTACTCTATTCACATTTTCTCAATATTTACCAGAAGTTAGTAAGTTGGCGGTGTGTTCCATCTCCGTGTCTCGCAGAGCACGTTAGATCGTCGGTCCTACGCCTGATCTCTCTCTGAATTCCCGTCAGTAGGAAAGTGAATGAATAGAGAGTACATTTGTGTACTATGTCTTCTTTTTGAGCTGAGAAATGCCTTTACTCACAGATAACAGAATATCCAGTAAAACCCAGAGGATCCCTCCTCATCCATGACTGAGATCACTAAACCGCATTCCACTCTAGTGTCCCGGATGATACTTTAAAGACCTATCAATCAATGAGATAAAAAGGGATTATTATACCTCAATGGTCTACTGGTTAGCATGTTCGGCTCCCGACATGAGGCCCTGGGTTGGAATCCCGGGTAGAGTGAATTTAAAAATCGATATTGCGTTCTCTATTCAGATTTTCTCAATCTTTACCCGAAGTTAGTAAGTTGGCGGTCTGTTGCATCTCCGTGTCTCGCAGAGCACGTTAAATCGTTGGTCCGAATTCCCGTCAGTAGGAGAGTGAATGAATAGAGAGTACTTTTGTGTACTATGTCTTCTTTTTGCGCTGGGAAATGCTATTACTCACAGATAGCAGAATACCCACTAAAACCCAGAGGATCCCTCTTCATCCATGAGTGATATCACTAGAAGTTCCCTTGGGCTGTTTTTGCGCATAATCAATCCACAAGCTGCTCCTGTAGAATGTGGTGCAGTATGCTCTAAATAGCGAGAATTTTACTGATACTGTACAACGAGAAAACCTGCGCAAGATCATATTCGCCTAACAGACAACGTCCTCCATTCCCTCTCTAAATCTGCATTGTCTTTCAGATCAGAGGTAAGTACGTGACCTAGGTATTTAAACTTTTCTACTCTTTTTATTGGGGTCCCGTTAAATGATATGTTCGACTACAGACATGAGGTCCTGGGTTCGAGTCCCGGGTCGGGCCAATTCAAAAATCAATATTGAGTTTTCTATTAAGATTTTCTCAATATTTGCTCGAAGTTGGGAAGTTGGCGGTGTGATCCTCCCCCGTGCCTCGGAGAGCACGTTAAGCCGTCGGTCCTGCGCCTGATCTCTCTCCGGTCGTGTTGGATTCCCGTCACATCGGACTATGAGAGTGAAGGAATAGAGAGTGCACTTGTGTACTATGCCTGCCAATCCGCAGTGGAGCAGCGTGGTGGGTCTATGCTCTAAAAACCCTCGCTCCTCGGAGTGAGGAGGCCTGTGCCCAGTAGTGGGACGTTAATGGGCTGCTACTTACCTTACGTTAAATGATATGTTTAAAATCCTGGCTTTTTTTAATTCAAGTTATATGTTTTTAAATCAATAACTTGTCTTGTTTGTCAATGTCATTTGCCAGCTCATATGTTATTATGTGTCATTCGCTGTACATATTAGTCACGATGACGGATATATTTAAGCTATCTGTAAGGTATGGTGACAAATATTTGTATTATATATCCCTTAGTATATATTACTTTATCTCTCAGATCACACTTTTCCTGTATATTATTAAAATTTCAAACGTTAATGTAAAACATTTGGTCAAGATCAACAATATATTACGAATATAGTGCCGAATGTATGATAATTGTGATAAAAACGCGGGTGGCAATGCCATACTTTCGTCCCGTGATGCCTATACATTAAAAGTTCGATAGAAATGTTAATGAAAAGTTTAAAGTAATATGAAATAAAGTTAGATATTCAATCAATAACTCCCATGCTTCGGCTACGTAACTTTTAAACAGAAACTATATTATTGCCTATAAATAATACAGCTTTTTACTCAAATTAGAGATAATAAGCTCTAATTGTAAGAAGAATTAAGTGAAAAAAGGACAAATTTTGATGTACCATACATTTTGACGTATAAATCAAGCGCGTGTGCGTCGAAAATTTTAGAAATAACGCATTTATTCAATCGGAAAGTATTGTGGCACTCGTCATTCATAATAGTACGAACTTTCGATACAGGAAAATACATACATACATAGTATCACGCCTTATTCCCATAGGGGTAGGCAGAGACAACATCCTTCCACTTGCCACGATCCTTGCATATCTCCTTCGCTTTTTTAATTCTCATTAAACCTTTCATACAAGTTCGTCGGTTTAGAGTACTCTTAACCTGGCCGTTACTTAAAATGTCCTGGATTTGGTCCAGGAACGTTCGCCTCGGTCTTCCCCTTCCAACTTTCGCATTCACTCTTGACTCATAAATCCTTTTTGTCAGTCTCCTTTCATTCATTCTCTCTACATGCCCAAACCATCTAAGCATACCTTTCCCAATTTTAGTCACCACGTCTTCTTTTATATCACAACGTTCTCTTATCACACACTATTTCTTAATCTGTCACTCAGTTTTAATCCACTCATGTTTCTTAACGCTCTCATCTCTACCGCATTTATTTTACTTTTGTGATTCTTCTGCCATACCCAACTTTCACTACCATACATAAGTGTTGGCACCAACACTCCAGCATGCACACACAGCCAGTCTAGCCCTTTGAGACACCATCTGGCTATTGACATGTTCCATCTTTTGTAAATTTAGATCCCATGTATACAAATTCTTTTACCTCTTCCACTTGTTCCCCATCTATCAAAATATTGCCATTCATCATAGATTTTCATAACATTTACCATCTCCTGTAGTTCATTAGCGGATGACGCAAGTATTACTTTATCATCAGCGTAGAGTAAACATTTGATAAGTAATTCATTCATTCTTAACCCATACCTACTTTCTTTTAAATCTGTCAAATAGTTATTCATGAATAGGTTGAACAGTCATGGTGACGCAACACATCCCTGTCGAACACCTCTTTCGTTTATTCTGACATAAGCACTAGAACCCTCGATTACCTCTCACCCCATACGTAGATAACGTTGACCACAGCTCATGATTGTTAATGTTATAAATATGTAGTTTGTAGTATATTTGAGATATTTCTAAACCGACATAAAACAGGCAATACAAACACCGTCTAGTCCATTAGTCCGAGAGCTGCATTCCTTATAGATGCATCATCGATGACGCATGCTTACCTGTAACAAAGAATGCATATTATTTACCGGCTCCGAGTATAAAACTTGAGATATTTTTAACCTTATAACTAATAAAATATGCTTTAGATATCCTTTGATACTATTTAACAATGATCTCCGCCACGTCTGTCTATCTATCAAAACTAATATTATAAAGAGGATAGATTTGTATTTTTTTTTATTGTGACTGTGATCTCACCTGATGGTAAGTGATGATACAGTCTAAGATGGAAGCGCGCTAATCTCTTAAGAGGCGATAAACCCCTTACGGTTTCTACACAGCATCCGGAACACAAATCTCTTTGTTTGGCGGTACGTTTATGCTGGTAGGGTGGTAAATAGAATGGAATAGACTCAGACAAATTAGAAAATACAATTTCCTAAATTCGTCCTACCGGGGATCGAACCCGGGACCTCCTCTAGCAAAGCGAATACTCGCACCACTGCGCCAGCGAGGCCGTCAAAGTATTTATGTTTGTTACGTTTTACACAATAACTACTGAACTGATCCACATTTACAACCCTTTTTTCGCATTAAAAAGTAGCTTATGACCTTTCTCAGGCTTTAGACTATCTGTGTACCAAATTTCATTTCAATCTGTTTAGTAGTTATGATGTGAAAGCAGACATAGTTACTCTCCCATTTATTTCGGCAGATGAAGCCGCAGACATCTTCTATAGAATAAACGCTGAAAAAAAATATTAACTCGTAAAAAGAGTGGGTAAAGTTTTCCTTTGTAATATTGTATTATTAGATGTAACCACGAAACCACCTGCTGCGACGTCATATTCCCCGCTCTAAGACTTTATTGCCTTTCTTTCATTTCAACATTAACTTAAATAAAAATATATACTACAATAATGGCTCTATGCTCTAATAACCCTTTCTCGTATCAGTGAGGATGCCTGTGCCCAGCAGTGAGACGTTAATGGGCTGCTACTTACCTTACTACAATATTTTTATTATACTGCTCGCTGACACGATATACTTTGTCCTGTCTTAACCATGAATATTGAATTCTCATCGGTGTAATTCATGAATAAAATAACTATTCAATCAGTCTTTATTATTTTAATCTAAACACAACATTCTTAGTTTCATTGTGTTGTGGTGACACGGGAACAGGCGACAGCCGCAGGGTCTTAACGACAGTCGCAAACATTTCATAACCGACACAAGGTTTTGTTTTTTGTTTTTTATATGAATTGTTTTGTAGGAATTCTGACACGGGAACAGCCGACAGCCGCAAGCACTTAAAGACTGATACACGCTGTATTAGTCGCTAAGTGTTTGCGACAGGCGACAGCCGCATCGACTTAACGACTGTCGCAAACATTTAACAACTGACACAACGTTTTGTTTTTTGTTTGTTATATGAATGGTTTTGTAGGAATTCTGACACGGGAACAGCCGACAGCCGCAAGCACTTAACGACTGTCGCAAACACTTAGCGACTGATACAGCGTTTCATTTTTTGGTTATTATATAAATAGTTGTGTTGGTGACACGCGAACATGCGACAGCCGCAAGTACTTTTGCAAGACTATTGCAATCATTTAACGACTGTCGCAAACAGTTAGGGACTGACACAGCGTTTCATATTTTTGTTGTTATATGAATTGTTTTGTTGGTATTATAACACGGGAACAGGCGATTGCCGCAATCTTAACGACTGTCGCAAACACATAGCGACTGACAGAGCGATTTATACGGGGACTAATTTATAGTATATGATGATATGTTAATTATTTATTGACATAATATAATATAACATCTATAATTTGACAAATAACAAATACATATTATTAAATCCATATAAAATATTTACAAGCTGTAATTAAAGTAGGATGTGATGGCTCATCTGTAAATATTCCACCTATTAAGTAAGTAAAGTAAGTAGCAGCCCATTAACGTCCCACTGCTGGGTACAGGCCTCCTCACTCATATGAGAGAGGGTTTTTAGAGCATAGACCCACCACGCTGCTCCACTGCGGATTGGCAGGCATAGTACACAAGTGCACTCTCTATTCCTTCACTCTCATAGTCCGATGTGACGGGAATCCGACACGACCGGAGAGAGATCAGGCGCAGGACCGACGGCTTAACGTGCTCTCCGAGGCACGGGGGTGGATCACACCGCCAACTTCCCAACTTCGGGCAAATATTGAGAAAATCTTAATAGAAAACTCAATATCGATTTTTGAATTGGCCCGACCCGGGACTCGAACCCAGGACCTCATGTCTGTAGTCGAACATGCTAACCACTAGACCAATGAGGCAGTTCCACCTATTATATGAGCCATATTCGCAAATAAGGTCCATTTCCAGTCATTATTTTGACTGCTCTGAATTTATTTCTATATATATTCAAACTGGTACAAATGTGTAAATGGGAGGGAATGTCATGATGATGGAAAATCTGAAAGATAGTGACACGGATTCTTGCCGCCGGTAGTTATGGATGTCCAACCCGGAATTAATTCGGACATCACCAGGGATAAAGCTTCAAACATCGCGTGCACTAACCAGTGCAAGTGCCGAACCGGGATCCGAATGTGATGAACCCTCTAAAACAGGCGACCAGACGCAAGGGGGCGTTGAGACACGGAGACCTCGAAAACCGATTAACTTATGAAAATGATTTTAATAACTCGTCAACCCTTAGATTTAATTGTTTAATATTGGTGGAGGAATGTTATTTATCAAATCAAATCAAATCAAAATATCTTTATTCAAAATATTTGGAGTAAAAATATCAATCAAATCAAAATATTTGGAGTGGAATGGACTAGGCATCAATATCAACGGCAAGTACATCACTCATCTACGCTTTGCCGATGATGTAGTCATTATGGCAGAGACTCTCGAAGATCTCAATACAATGCTCGGTGACCTCAGCAGAGTTTCTCAACAGGTGGGCCTGAAAATGAACATGGATAAGACGAAAATTATGTCTAATATCCATGTACCGCC
>JACTOM010000917.1:1816114-1908061 GCA_015832385.1 Elymnias hypermnestra
TTATGCAGCCTACTAGAATTTACAACAAGTTTGTTTTTGTTTCGTAAGTTATATGATGTACATTCACTCTTTTTATTAAAAGAGTCAATGTTTTTGTGTACATACAACAACCCGCTATCTGACAGTGTGTAATACAGTGAATTACGAGTGACACGTTCTCTTTTATTTTATCCATTTAATTACCGAAATAACAATATTCAAACTGGTAACTCGTTTCAGAAGTGTATGTTGCATTAAAAAAGTTAAAAAAGTCGAACCAAGCAAGATAAAGTGACGTGTTTTCGACCATCTGCTCCTCGGGGCCGAAATCGGCCGATTGTGTCCCGATATTGGTTTGGAGCACCTGCCGTTCTCGGTCAGGTGTTTAGAAAAGCGGGACCGGCTTTATACGGTGTTTTTTTAAACTTTTTCCGTACACATTCTGCGATATTCGTCCAATAGCCAAAGTTTATTTAGAATTTGAATTCGTCCTTCTTTTTGTTGGCAAAGAAACGAGTTTTACAAAGCTTTGATATACAACGCTCGTTGTTTGGACGCTGTCGGGATATTTTTTTTAATTTACATATTGCTTTAGACAATACGCATACATTAGAATTGAAATATTATATAATATATTAAAAAAAAAGTGATTTAGATTACCAGCTGTCTCTGTAAGAGACACACGTATAAATACTTTAATGAATTATATACAGTATTTCCCCAGAAGGTAATAGCGATTAGAGCAATACAGTACAGCGTCATGGACGGCAGCAATACTCTTGGCAGGTGAACATGGGAGCTCCGGGCGGAAGTTCTCACAACTGCTTACCAGTGCTGAGTAGCACCGCACACTAAAGAACTAAGGAGAGTCAGGGTTCCAACTAACAGAGCCTTGACCTTGATGGAAGGAAAATCTCGGAGCCATATTAGGGGCGATTTCCCTCATCTGGATAAATGGCTGAGCAGAGAGCACGTATCGCTCTCCTACAGGTTGGTACAGATGCTTACCAGTCATGTTAGCTTCGGAAAATCATAATTTTCTTGGCCTTATCCCACTAGATGGGGTCGATACAGTATGTTTCCTTTCGTCACTTCACTATATCCGCTGTCATTTCTTCATTCACACCCCTTACACACATATCCTCTATCACACAGTTCATCCACACTTCTTTTGGTCGCCCTGTCCCGGCTCTGCTGCTTACCATCATCCAGGATAGCCTTCCACTCCTGAGCTTCTCGGTCACTGGTGCAACTTTCAAACTTCCTCTAATTCCTAATCTCAACTCAACATTCGCCAATTCAACGATTACCCCTTTGGTGGCCCAACACTTTGACCTATACAGGATGACAGGTCTTACGACCGTCTTTAGTTCGGAAAATACCTGTACAAAATTATTGGCAATGAACCCTTGGCCAGTTGTCACGAGTATGGTGTTTCCTTAGACACAGCCCACCACACGGTAACAGACACGACAAAGGGAGAGAGTGAATGCCACCGAAATACTCCAGCTTTGACGAAGGGGAGAAGGAAACAGGAGGCGGAGGTTCATACTACTCCTCCTGTAGAATATCCGTGAGACGGCTGCAACCGAGGGGGCAGATAGGAATGCTTCAACGAACCTATGGCTCCGCACTCACGGTTGATGATGATCCCGCTGGGTTTTAGTGGGTATTGCGAGTCCCACACAGTCGGGATGTGTAAATGCATTTCCCAGCGACAAAAAACAAAATATACAGTATTTCAATGCAAATAACTTATTATCCTTTCTCTAATGACTATCTGTGTACCAAATTTCATTTAAAAAGCGTTACTTTCGCATTTATAATTAGTAAAGATTGTTATTTCATACACATAAAGATAAAATTTTGAATGTCATACCTATTTATATCAAATCAACAGGCTAAAAACTAAGTATCAAGCTTCCAGCTCTAAGTATCACGGTATTTCCACTCCTTATAACACTTTTTTCACGACGTAGGACGAATTTAGTAAATTGTATTTTCTAATTTGTCTGAGTCTGGACTGGTGGGAGGCTTCGGCAGTGGCTAGATACAACCCTACCAGCAAAAACGTACCGCCAAAGATATTTGTGTTCCGGTACGATGCTGTGTAGAAACCGTAAGGGGTATATCGCCTCTTAACAGATTAGCGCGCTTCCATCTTAGACTGTATCATCACTTACCATCAGGTGAGATCACAGTCAAACGCTAATCTGTCAGCAGTAAAAAAAATGCCTATCCCCTTTCTCAGGCTTTAGACTATCTGTGTACCAAATTTCATTTAAATCGGTTTATGAATTTTGGCGTTAATTATATTGTAAGTGTAGTGAATATTTGTATGCAGAATAAGTATAATTGTGAATGTTTAATATGTGTATTGTAATGGTTCCAAATAAATAAATCAACGCAAAAAAACGTATTTTTTGCTCATTTATTTGCTGGTGTCTCAAGAAACCCTAAATATTGATCTAGGTCCCATATTTTAGGATAAATAACACTTACAGTAAAAGTGCTCCGAATAAAATTAAATATAGTATTTTTTAAGCTAATTAAATGGGCTACTTTTGATGTTAGATTATAAACAATTAGGTGGCAATACGGATAGCTCAAAAATATTGTGCAATATTATAATATGTTACGCAATACGAGGTAACTTTAACGAGCAGAACAATTGTGTGATCAAAGTCTCTTGTGTTTCCTTGTGGTGTTGTTTTAATAGAAATAGTGCTAAATTGTATAAATTCAAATAGTGAATTAATTAGTTTAGCAAAGTTTTTTGATTGAAGTGAAGCTTACAGCAAATAATTTCTTATATCGATATTATTCTATATAAAACAAATTGAAAGAGTATATCCCGGATATTAAAGACATAACGTCGAACCCGGGCCTTATCCCGTCAAATTGGTGATAATCATCAATTAAATTTATGCAAACGAAGTCTCTGTTGACGGCCTTCACTGTAATATCATTTCCATATTCTTGTGTATCTACATTTCTATAGGAATCCAATACTTTTTTTGTTTCATACAACTCTTGACAGGTTTGAGTTTGAATGAATTAATTATCTACATTTTAGACTATAGATAGTTGGGTGACAAGACGAATAGCTCTGAAATGTTGGGAGTTATTGAGTAATACAATGGCAACGCTTAAAAATACCAAAAATATTGTGCAATATTACTAAATGTTATGCAATAGTAGGTCACATTAACGAACGCAGCAAAATATTATTATAAAAGCACCAACTCGCATTAACTAACAACTTTTATTCTCTTCACTATTTAAATATACTACGCGAACACAGCTTGAAAAACTATTTCAGCAAATTTGTTCCGTTCGTTAATGTTACCTCGTATTGCATAACATTTCGGAATATTGCACAATTTTTCAGTATTCTTAAGTGTTGCCATTATATTACTCAATAACTCTCAACATTTTAGAGCTATCAGTGTTCACAGCATCATATAGTGTCACAACTTTGAAGGCATCTATTTGTTGGTGTGGTGGTAACTAGCCACGGCAGAAGGTTTAACCCAAACTACTAGCACCTTTGCTAGCAAAGCGAAGAGTTATCATATATAGCAAAGGGAAGCAGTAAAACTTGTTATATGGAGGTGGATTTATGATTAGTTGTGTAGCTGTCGGTGTGCTCTACTCCCGTGTCTTGCAAAGCACGTTAAACCGTCGGTCCTGCGCCTGATCTCTCTCTTTCTCTCGTGTCGGATTGCCGTCACATCCCACATAAAAGTGAAGGAATAGAGTGCGAAGTGCGCTGGGAAATGCTTTTAAGCATTTACCCCGACCTGAATGGGTAACGTCGTGGCATGAAAGAAGATGTAGTGACTAAAACTGAGTAAGGTGCGCTTGACAAAAAGGATTTATGAGTCAAGAGTGAATGGAAAAGTTGAAAGGGGAAGACCAAGACGAACGTTTCTTGATCAGAATTCAAATCCAGGATATTTGAACTCTAAACCGACGAACTTGTAGGAAAGGAGATGTGCAAGGATCGTTGCAAGTGGAAAGACGTGGTCTTTGCCTGCCCCTGTGGGAATGAAGCGTGATGCTATGTATGAATGGGTAAGGAGTACTCAGCGAAGGAGGAAGCCTTGCAGTACCCACTAAACCCAGCCGAACCCTCTTCAGCCATGAATGTGGCACCAGTTTCGCATCCATTCCTTGTGTGGAGCATCGTGGTGAATTAATGCCCTAAAAACTCTTTCTCCTATAAATAAGAGGGCCTGGGCCCAGCAGTGGGACATTAATAAGCTGCTACTTACCTCACCTTACCTTGATGACAACTGTATTTGATATATAACGGAATTTCCCATATTTTGTAATGATATGAAACGGAAATTTGAAATATTGACCATATAAAAACTACCACGAGATTTTAGGCTTTATTCCTATGAAGTTAAGGTTTATAACGCAATATGCTGGGTTTCTTAAGATCGTAAGATGTTGAGTGAATCAGCAGTATAAACATCTGGCCCACTTTTTACGGTCTGCCCTCGGAGTCACTCATAAAAGGTCGGAATGTGGACCCTTGACTAATCTCCAGTTCTAATGGAAATTGGTACAATGAAGCATTATGTATTACCTCACTCTACGTTTGTAGGACATGAGAAATGTATACACATAAATAAAATTAAGAGTTTCTTGTACAAAACAATATCGTAAACTTTTAGTATCAAGTGAAGTCGCTTCCGCTGTATTTTCTTTAAAACTATTCATCGGATTTTATTGCAGTTTTCAGCAATTTCATAGAGTGATTAAAGAGGAATGTTTATATGTATAATACATATATATTATAGTACAATAAAGTTGAGAAATTCAAAGATTTGTAATGTGACGTCGTTACAAACATTTGTGCGCTTAAATCGCAAACGCTGGCTAAACCTTACAAGATAGATCAAATTAAGCTTCTACGATATTGTATATCTTAAATAGAGCTATAAAAAATCTGTTAAAGTGTTTATTTATCTCTAAAGCTTAACTCACGGTAACCATTTTTATCTTTTACATATTACAAAAATATGTGTTATATACAAAGCTATTTTATACAATACAGTATTATTATTTATCCAATTAAATACATTACATACGTTGTATATTTTGTGTAGATCAAAACTGTTAATAACAACATTCGATTAAAGTGGATATCTTAGAAGATATGAGTGATTGAAAGAGCGGAGACACAGCTGGCGTCTGTGTCAAAGTTAGATATGAAATACATACTCGTACATCGTATCTTTATATAAATATACACAGACGGAATTATGTGGATCAGTTAGTGTATTATAAATTAAGTAAAAAAGGTATATCAGAATAATACTAACGTATAAGTATCCTATCCTTCCTTACTAAAAAGGCGTGGGGAGAAAAAGCTCCAAAAGCTCTCTCTCATACAAGGTGTATGGAGAAGATTGTACTAATCATCTCTTTGATGATGGGATGGAAATAAATAACATTTTTAAAACATTTAATACAGCTAAGTGAAATGATACTATAGAAATAATACCTTACTAAACAAAAAAGCAACAATTAAACACAATCAGCTGACGCCCGGGTCAAGGACCGCACAGGTCAAAGCACTTTCACTCAATTTATTACTCTGAATAGAGCTACACATATACAAGTTAGTAGGAGACCGCTTCCGAAAACAAAGACAGATGATCTTGTGTTAGTACACCTTCGTCGTCATCGCTTTAACCGATGGACGTCCACTGCTGTACATGGGTCTCACGAAATGATGATCTTGCGCCATCGGGCTTTAGCGGCTACCGGCTCCTTATGTCGTCGGTCCACCTTGGGTCTTCCTACACTGCGTCGTCCGGTGCGGGGTCGCTATTCCAGCACCCTCCGGCCCCAACGTCCATCGGTTTGTCGGACTATGTGCCCCGCCCATCGCCACTTCAGGTTCGCGATTCGTAGGGCTATGTCGGTGCTGCTGCTTTGGTTCTACTTCGGATCTCCTCATTTCTGATTTGATCGCGTAGAGAAACTCCGAGCCCTCTCCATCGCACGCTGAGTGACTCTGAGCTTCCGAATGAGGTCAGCGACCACGATTCCGATCCATAAACACTGGCAACACGCACTGTTCAAAGACTTTAGTCTTCAGGCACTGAGGAATATTGGACGAAAACGTCTTCCGGAATTTCCCGAACGCTGCCCAACCGAGTTGCATTCGGCGGTTGACCTCTTTCTCGAAATTGGACCTACCTAGCTGGACTAAGTGTCCCAGGTCGTATTATTCGTCAACAATTTCGAGTGTCGAATTCTCGACGATGACTGCGTGAAGCGGAACATGGATATTGGACATAACTTTTGTCTTATCCATGTTCATTTTTAGGCCCACCTGTCGAGAAGCTCTGCTGATTAATACACCTTACTTAGTAAATTAAACACAATTAGCTGACGCTCGGATCAACTTACGGTGTTTAATTGTTGCCTTTTTTCAACTATTGTTTTATTTAGCTATACTTACATGATCATTTTTTAAAATAAAGATCGATTTTTATTCGTCCTAACATCAAAGATGTCATTAGTACTATCGTCTGTTTTAGTTTTCGAGAATGTGTAGGTCTATTCCCAGCAATTAGAAGTAAGTAGACTGTTACTAACCTCCTTTTCTGTCATCGCCTGGGATAAAGTTTGGACAGACAGCTGTCATTTAATAAGAAATTTAGATTATAAGACAAACTTGGCAGAAACTTCCCTCCGTGAATTTGTTCTATAGAAAAGTTTTAGGCATGAATTTTATAAGTGACCCTGTTATATTAAAATCAAAGTGACAAGAAAACCCTCTTGAAATTCGTTGGGCTATAACTAATTTTATATGACTCCTAGTGATATTATTGTTTGCACCTGAAGGAGCTTGGCATCGGTGCTCTGTGAGCATGGCGCAATATACACTATGATATAGTGAATCTGTGGCTGTTAGAATCCTTTAGAAACTGTCAACCGCGAACCGGACAGAAGACGGGCGCGATCTAGGCCCGCGGAATCTTAATTGGTTCGAGGGGCCAGCGGAAACCCTATCCTCGCGTTTTGTGCCCACTAGTGAAAGGTGGTGAGTCATAACGCGGCTAGGCTAGCTCGCCCACGCGTTGGCCGCAATAGTCCTTTCTTCCGGTGGATTAAGGAGTAGAAGCGTGAACCAGCGTCACCGACCACAGCCTTCCGCGGCGCTTTGGCAGGTTATACACTCTACACATTCCATAACACGCATACAAATACACATCTCACGTGAACAGACACCTGTTGGAGTCGACGCCGTCAAGGAGAGCGGCGCCTGGAGACGAGGTAGGTGCGAAACCCCGCTAACTGTCCGACCCCTCTGGAATCTCTAGTATAATTTCTCCTCCCGCCGTGTATGGTGATCGAGGCTGCCTTCACCACTATGGGCCCTGGTGACACTTGGTAGCCTTCATGACGTGGTTACGGCCGGCGTGAACGATTATGTAGTGCTAAAAATGTTTGTACTGTGATTGTGTGCACACAAAAACTATAATTTCACTCTATAAATATTGAAATGCAGCGACAAACGTAAGCTCATTACCATTTGATGACAGACAGGTATATATTCTGCCTTAAATCGCACACGTACTGTAAGCCGTTGAGGAGTTCCGCCTATCATCATATTTAACTAAGACAATCACTTGACCTCACGGTAGGTGCCTCAAATATCCGGATACCTTTAAAAGATTCTGCCGAGTATCGATAATTTGCTCCTAAGAATTGAAGAGTTCCGTTACTTTGTCATGGATCCCATGATCAAAACTAGCACCAAACAATCCTTTAAGTGGTTGGTATGATCTTGAGTTATTCATCATTTGTCGGGTACACGCCTAATGCAATTTAAGTTTTATCCGGTTTTCTCATCAGAACTAGACCAGAAAATCGGTATCTACGACATGGTCAACCTTTCAATAAAAAGAATCATCAAGATCCGTTCATCCAGTTGTAAGTTATGAGGTAACAAACAAAAACAAAAACTTACAGACGAATGGATAACCTCCTCCTTTTTTTGAAGTGGGTTTAAAAGAGTTATCACTCAGTGGAAGCCACTGTCCTCACCGGTGGTAGATTTGTTTACAAATTATAGGATACTGACAATCCCAAAGTGCTTTTGGAGCCTACTTGAATCCTTACTTATATTATAAATGCGAAAGTAAGTCTGTCTGCCTTTCACGGCCAAATTACTGAATCGATTTAAATGAAATTCGGTAAACAGATAGTCTAGAGATAAAGGACAATAAGCTCTTTACTGCCTCATTGGCCTAGTGGTTAGCATGTTCGACTACAGACATGAGGTCCTGAGTTCGAGTCCCGGGTCGGGCCAATTCGAAATCGATATTGAGTTTTCTATTACGATTTTCTCAATATCTGACCGAAGTTGGGAAAAATTTGGCGGTGTAATCCACCCCCGTGCCTCATTGAGCACGTTAAGCTGTCGGTCCTGCGCCTGATCTCTCTCCAATTGCGTCACATTCCCGTAACATCGGACAATTAGAGTGAAGGAATAGAGAGTGGACTTATGTACTATGCCTGCCATTCCGCAGTGGAGCAGCTCCTATAACCCTTTCTCATATGAGTAGGAAGGCCTGTGCCCAGCAGTGGGACATTAATGGGCTGCTGCTTGCTTTTTTTAAGCCTAAATTATTCACGCGGGCGAAATCGCAGACACAGGTATAGTTAGTTCGCGTTAAGAATACAGCGAAACATCATTTTTCGTAGGAGAAGCTCCGCCCCTAACCAATCAAATCTTATCAAATTTTCAAGGTCAAGTTCGCAGCTACTTAATCCACTTGACTCGTTGCATTCTTAACGCGAACGAACTGTAGTAAAGAGTAGATTTTCTCATAACAACAATTGTATTACACTGTTATATTAATTTTACTAAAAGGGCATTTAGTGATATTACAAGAGCATATATACTTAGCGAAGCCAGCGGCGGTATCGATTTTCGCTTACCTTTTAAAACGGGCACTTAAAAAGGGCCCTCAGCAAACGACGCGTGTTAAGTTACCTTTTTTAAGAGCACCTCAAATTCTTGATACTCGAATGAGTCACGTTTTTTCGTTGAACTAACGTTTGCCTTGAAATATCTATACGTATTTATTTAATATTACTTGTCTTTTACTCTCACCCTTTATATAAAACTAGCTGAACCCGTGACTTCGTCTTCGTGGAATGTTATTTGGGTAGCATTTTCAATAATTTAAGCAAATTGTAACACCCCCGCATCCCCTCTTACGGGTGGAATTTTGTAAAATCCGTTCTTAGCTGAACTCTACTCGGCAAAAGGAATATTCCTACCTAATTTCAAGTCTCTACGCCTAATGGTTCCAGAAACATCGTGATGAGTCAATAGCAAACACCCCTGTAACCCCCTGACGGGTGGAATTTCGTAAAACCCGTTCTTAGCTGAACTCTACTCGGCAAAAGGAATATTCCTACCCAATTTCAAGTCTCTGCGTCTTATGGTTCCAGAGATAACGTGATGAGTCAATAGTAAACACCCCCGTAACTCTCTTTATGGGTGGAATTTCCTAAAATCCGTTCTAAGGTGACGTCTACTCGGTAAAAGCCATATTCCTACCAAATTTCAAGTCTCTATGCCTTACGGTTCCAGACATATCGTGATGAGTCAATAGATACCTAGTTATTTCATTTATAGCCCATTAACATTCTACCGCTTGACATAGATCTTCAATCTTGCGATGCTTTCTATTGAAAGATGTTGGGCGGGAGAGGGTCTCTTCTTTGAGACATCTCGCTGAAGAAAGCCCACGAAGGACAGAAGGAGATTCCAGTACAAGCAGCGTCTGTTTGCACATGTCCTCCCGCCTCCATGAATCCTCAGTCGAACTCACCAGGCACGAATACAAAAGTTAAAGCCCCTGGTGTCTCATTCATAGATGATGAGGATTTCGCTGGGTTTTAGTGGGTATTGCATTCATTCTCCCTCGTCAAGTCACGCAATCCTGACCCATAGGTGCATAAAAGCATTTGCCATAGAAAAATACGAAGACCTCCTTACTAATTGACCCACCACTCTAACTCTACCACGGGTTGGCAGGTTGGCATACCCCAGAATTACTCCTGGGATATGCAGGTATCCTCACGATGTTTTTCACAACCGAAAAGCGCTATCATAAATTAGAAAGAACATCAAACACGTAAATTTTATTTTATTTAGAGAAAAGCTTTCACTACTGGTTCATGGGTCCCTGCCCCCCCCCCCCTACACAACTTTTTTTTCGACATTTTATTTCGTCACAGTTTTATAAAAAACTAGCTGTTCCCGGCAGTGTTACCCGCGTAGTTAATGATCGCGTGGAGATATGGATAAATTCGTCGAATCCACCTATGTTACTACATTTAAATTCAAACATTTCCATCATTTTTATATTCTTGAACATTAAAATAAAAAGATCTTATTAAAGGTCAATTATAATACTAATCCGAACTAATATTAAAAAGGTTTATATTACGGTAACCTTATTCTATGATTAAATATTCGATGACAACTACCTTTACTTTTATTTAATAGCCTCCTTTTAATTATTATACAATTTGAACTAACGTACCGTTGTCTAAAGGTCAACGTTATTTACCGCCTACACACTTATAAATGTCAATGTTAAATGGATACCCTAATTAATCAATGAAACTTTTAAGCTTCTTTTGCTGACATAAAGATGTTTTGCCAACCCTTTCCCACGCTGAATCCTTGGGCTATAAGTTCCCTGACAGACCCATCTTTGAATGCAATTACCAATATTTCTACAATTTTGCTATTTTTGCTGTTTAAAAGAGATGGATTTATAATGATATGCAAATTTTGTTAGATGGAGAACAAGTTAAAGATGTGAAAGTGATATTGAAAGGAGAGTGAACGCAGGGAATATGGTAAATGGTGCTCTGCACGCTTTTATGAATAGTCAGATGGTTTCTCAAAGGGCCAGACATGGAGGATATTGGTGCCAACACTTATTTATGGTAGTGAACGTTGGGTATGGCAGAAGAAGCACAAAAGCAAAATTAATAGTGGATTGGAACTGAGTGACAAAGTAAAAAAATAGTGTGATAAAAGAACGTTGTATTATAAAAGAAGATGTTGTGACTAAAATTGAGAAAATTAATCAGATAGACTGACAAAAAGGATTTATGAGTCAAGAGTGACCTTTCCCAAAGTTTGAAGAGCCTTGGTCTTCCAAGGCGAACGTTCATGGAACAAATCCAGGACATTTTAAACAAGGGCTAAATCCCTTCAGTTTTGTTACATCACCGTTGCACTGAATAAGTTTGGATATTACCTTACTGTTTACACCAGAGAATCAAATTTTTACCTGAAACAATAAAAAATAATTATTATAACAGGTATGGGTATCAATAATATGAGTAACTTTAAACTTGAACCTAACGATGCTGATTTACTATCTTTAGAATCAACTGACAATCGTTAGTTTGTTAACAAGTAAGCGCTTTGTGGGCGTGTCTTTATTAATTTATTTGAAAAAGTGATGTGCATGAAGAAGTGTTAGGTGGAGAGCGTTGAGAAGAATGAGTGGATTGAAACTTGAGTGACCAAGTAAGAAATAGTGTGATAAGAGAACGTTGTAGTATAAAAGAAGACGTGGTGACTAAAATGGAGAAAGGATTGCTTAGATGGTTTGGGTACGGAGAGAGAATGAATGAAAGGAAACTGGCAAAAAGGATTTATGGGTCAAGAGTGAATGGGAAAGTTGGAAGTGGAAGACCAGGACATTTGAAATGAGGGCCAGGTCAAGAGTGCTCTAAACCAACGAACTTGTATGAAAGGTTTAATGAGAATGAAAAAAGAGGAGTATATATGGAACGTGGCAACTAAAAGGACGTGGTCTCTCCCTAACCCTATGATAATGAGGCATGATGCTATGTGTGTATGTATGTCTATAATTAAAAAAAAAGGAAATAGGTATGTAACAATAATTTATTCAACTATTTATTAAAAATGGGTTTCAGCATACCAATTTTTAATAAGATCCGGAAATCAATAATAATATTGAAGATTATTTAAGTGACAGATGTTAAGACTTGATTCCAGTTGCACATGAAAGCTAAACACGTTGTAACCTACAAGAACTATATTTAAAATGTTATAAAAACTCCAAATCACATGAACTTACTACTTTAATTCTAATAATAACTTTGATAAAATGAAATTATACAATTTAGCACTATTTCTCCTAAAACAACCGCACCATAAAGCAGGGCGAAAGACTGTTCACACAATTGTTCTGTCCGTTAGAGTTACCTCGTATTGCATAACATTTCTACATATTCATCCATTTTTTTTGTAATTTCAAGTGTTGCTACTATATTACTTAATATCTCATAATACGCTCGTATTTCAGAGCAATCAATGTTTTTACCCAACTATAGTCTAACATGAGAAAAGAAGCTTCTTAAATCATTTTTCGGATTAAATATACGTATTTAATAAGATAACCGATTCACTTTTGGGTTTGCCTCCACAATTTTAATAAACATATAAAAACGTAATATTGTAATTTAGGAGATTATTTAAGCGATATAAATGTTTGGACTTGATTTCTGTTTTACATGTACATTATATTTAAAGGAGTAACTGCTTAGTTTCTTGCTGGTTTCTTGTCAGCGTAATCAACTTTCTGAACCGGAGTTAGATTGGTCACATAGAGCCTACTTGAATAAAGAATATTTTGATTTCATTTTATCGTATTACCAGTAAGTATTTTAAGTTTATTTCTTCTAAGACAACCGCACAATAAGCAGCACGAGAGATTCAGTTCACAATTGTTCTGCTCGTTGGAGTTACCTCGTATTACATAACATTTTGTAATATTCCATAATGTTTGATACCATGAAGCGGTGGTAAATTTTAAACCTTGAATAAAGAACATTTTGATTTCAATGGATAATATTCCGAGTAAGTCTTTAAATTTAAACTATATAAGGAAAATAGTTTCTCATCTCACTACGTGTACTATCTAGCGGATAATAATCTATCTGTAGTTTGAAGCGGTTTCAAAGTTGCTTCTGTAATCAGTTTTTGCTGAATGAACTTTCAATTCTCTTGTGTACTCTAGTTATATGGGCGGATAGTTCTTCTTAAACTCGCGAACTTTATATTTTAAAACGGTCTTTCATCTGCAAGTTTTTATAAAGGAAATCAGGGAAGAAAAAAATATCTATTTTATTTGAAAAAGCGCTCAAGTTCTAACGCTGAGTTATGGTTTCGATACAGCTTTGTCTGTGGAAGAATTTACAAAGGAAAGCAAAACTTGGGCGTCTAAAAGCGTTAATGTTTGTACCGACTTCGCTCGAGCACAATTTGCAAATTCCTTAGCGTGTAATGCCTTAGGGTTGCCACTCAACGATGTTAACATTTACCTATTTATTTAAAAACAAAAATTAAAAGTGCGTAAGTACGAAGTACACATGTTAGAAGTGAAACTTCTTTGGCAAACAAATTTTTATGTGTAGTTTATATTTATACAAATGTAAAACTTAGAGGAAGAGAAAAAGGAAGATATTCATTTAAATATTAAGTGTCGAAAACTAATACAAATAAAAAGTAAAGTAAGTAGCTGCTCATGAACATCCCACTGGCCTCCTCATTCCAAGGAGCGAGGGTTTTTAGAGCATAGATCCACCACGGTGCTCCACTACGGATTGGCAGGCATCATACACAAGTGCACTCCCTATTCCTTCACTCTCATAGTCCGATGTGACAGAAATCCGACGCGACCGGAGAGAGATCAGGCGCAGGACCGACGGCTTAACGTGCTCTCCGAGGCACGGGGGTGGATCACATCGTCAACTTCCCAACTTCGGGCAAATATTGAGAAAATCTTAATAGAAAACTCAATATTGATTTTTGAATTAGCCCGACCCGTTACTCAAACCCAGGACATCATATCGGTAGTCGAACATGCTAACCACTAGACCAATGAGGCAGTTAATACAAATAATTTATTGGAATCTCAAATTACGAATCGTAAAGTGCCACGTGTTTTTTTTGTCAATATTTGAAATTATTAATTAAATTAAAAAAGACAATTTATGAAATATTTTTCTTTTATATTTCATGAAAAACAGAATATTTAACTGCGCCAGTGAGCCATCTAAAATGGCTGTAATATAACATGCGATATATAGACGGAAAAATATTTTCAGTTTATCTAATATGTAAAATCCTCGTGTCACGGTGTTAGCAGTTGAACTCATTCGAAACGGCTTAACCGATTTTCGTTAATCTTAGCCTATATTGGCTAGGATGAAGAATCGGACATCTTTTTTTATCCCCCTAAATGTTAAGGGTGATCCACCCCTAAATATTTCTGGCAATTTATTTTGTTTTATTTTTATATATTCAACACAAAAATACATTCAACCCTTTCTCTCACCAACCCCTATTTTTTAATAGCAATAAGAATTATTATACGGCAATACAACATTTGCTGGGTCAGCTATTAATATATATATAGTCTGTGGAACGCTGGCGCCATCTGTCTATCGGCGTAGGGCAGAGGCAGTAGTGACAATCCAGCGCACTTCTCTCGGCAGTTCTCGAGTGACGGTCCGCCAGAGCGGTCGACTATTGAAACTGTCGCGTTCCTAGCTATTAATGTTAACGAGTTTGTGTAAATTGATATCGGGAACATTAAGTGACTGAACAATATAATCTGAGTTAATTAATAAAGTGTTTCATTGCATATGATTTATGATTGATTGATATGATTATGGATGCCATTAATGACGATATCGGCGGAGAACCCTACGCCCCTATGCTTTATGCTTTCCTTTCTCTCTTATTCTCCGCCATGTATAAAATTCTTGTCGTGTCAACCCTAAGTATAAGCACCTCGTCACACCCCAAACCGGTCAGGCTAAGCCGGAAATGGATCAAGCAACCGATATCAGCTATCTATAACCAGGTCACAAGACATTCCTGAGCCCTGGCCAACACGAGATTTGCATGAGATAAAGACAAGATAAAACAATAGATTATATTGTTTTATCCCTTTTGACTCAGCCTATTTCGTATTTCGTTACCTTTTCCTCTTATAAACTTATGTATAAATATTATAAAGTCAAGTACGTTACACCAATTATAACCCAATATGTAGACCCTTTTTTTTTGGTAAGACGGGAAAAAAATCCTCAATAGGATACCGGGACGCCGCTGATGTCCCGGTTATGCCGGACTCTTACCGGCTAAAAACGACCCGCCATCCTACGCACTGTCACAATGGCGACGCTACAGGTTAGCTATAGAGTAAAACTGCGCACGCCGCCGTGACTCCCCGTGAGGGGCCCCTACCTTGATCCTAAGGATCGAGCTACCTATGGGGCAGCGCGAAGGCGCGCCGCCCGACAACCTACGGAGCCTCGCTACGTGGGACGACGGCCTCCGCGGTCCGCCGTCCCAGAGGCTAGTGCTAAGGGGGAAGACGGCGGTCCTGGACCGCACGTCTTCTCGCCGGACGCCTACGACGGAGGGCGTGGGCGGCGGGATCCGCCTCCCGACGCCGCTCCGCGGCCTCTTTCAGCGACATCACCTCGTCGCTAAAGGAGGCCACCGCACTCCAACACTCCCTCCGCTCCACCATCGCTCGCACGACGGTGGGCAGAGACAGGTCGGTCGACCCTAATACGGCCACTAGGGCAGATCTCTGGCTATCCCAACTGGGGCACACCGCAAGCGTGTGCTCCGCCGTGTCCACGGCGGATCCACACTCGTGGCATTCCTCAGTGGGCTCCCTACGGGCCACCCGGCATAGATACCTCCCGAAGCACCCGTGCCCCGAGAGGATCTGCGCCAAGTGGAAAGTGATCACGCCGTGACCACGCGACACCCACTGACCAAGGAGCGGAGACACGGCCTCGATCGTCGACCGCCCTGCGCTCGGGTCACTCAACCGGTCCCGCCACTTGGTTTGTAGGACCGCCTGCGCCTGGCGCAGCCAGTCCCTTTCGTCCCCTGGCGAAGGGGGGTCGCCTCTCTGACGGGCGTCCGCCCTCCGCCAATATACGTCCGAGTGTACTTGCGCGTCCAGCTCCCAGGGGGCGGTACTCGCTAATACGCATCCCGCCTCCCAGGATATGGTGCGGTATCCTCGGACGATCCTGACTGCCACGACTCGCTGCGCACCTCGCAGCAGAGCCTTCGAACGTGGCGTCAAATCTCCCGCCCAGATCGGGGCCCCGTACAGGGCCATCGATCGTACCACGCCTGCGTACAGGCGACGGCACCCTACCTGCGGCTTGCCGACGTTGGGCAGAAGTCTGCTCAACGCGCCAGCCGTCTTCATGAGCCAATATGTAGACCCTGACCAACTCAAGTTAGGTTATAGTTAGTTGGGTGACAACACTGATTGCTCTGAAATGTTGGGAGTTATTGAGTAACAGTAGTGGCAACGCTTATAAATACCTACAAACATATTAGGAAATGTTATGCAATACGAGGTAACTTTAAAGAATAGACCAATTTTGTGGAGAGTCTTTCCAGCTGCTTCGTGGTGTAGTTGTTTTAAAGATAAACTGTATATATTCAAAGACTGAAGTAATTATTACTATAAAGAGTAAAAGTGTGGAGAGAATAAAAGTTGTTAGCTAATTTATGTTATAGTTTAATATATTATATGATGATGGATTTGTTGGATTCATCTTCACTATGAAGAGCAGAAGAATTTTTAAAATGCCGGAGAAATACTCGAATAATCTAGTACTGAATTTATATAAAACTACCCACTTTCTCGATTCTTGAATTTAACTAAACCGGTACAGAATTCATGATAAATGTATCTAATATGATTCTCTATCATCAAAAAAAAAGTTAAAATGGACTCGATCAAGGGAAATAAAGACGTATAGACAGATAGATAGACAAAAATGGTTATATTAGACATTAATAGAACAGTAATCGGAAATTCGGTCTATTATCGGGTTCTTTTATTCCCTCCACTATTTGAATTTATACAATTCAGCACAACTTCTCTTAAAACAACTACACCTCGAAGCAGTTGGAAAGGCTAACCTCACAAAAGTGTTCCGCTCGTTAAAATTACCTCGTATTGCATAACATTTCGTAATATTGCAATGTGTTTGGTATGTTTAAGTGTTGCCCCTATATTACTCAATAACTCCTAACATTCCAGAGCTACCCGTGTTGTCACCGAAATATCTATAGTCTATTAAGTCCGAAAGTCACTTTGCTAGTATTAAACAAATTAATTAGGTAGATATTTGAATACAATATACAATAAATATATGAGATTTGCAAATGCATTCCCACGGGTATACAATTTGCGAATTCCATCCCGTGAGACGCATTTACAAATTCCTGGAGAGGGTCCGAAACGTTCGGACCTTCGGCGAAAATGGATCAAACGGGACTTCCCCGATAACTGCCACAGGTTTCCGGGTCACAAGACATACCGGATATATTACATTACATTGCTGGTGTAATTGGGTTCATCGCTGTTCAAGTATTTTGAAACAATACGGACAATCCTAAGTTTGATAGCTTATAAAACTATCTTCAGGGACACAAGGTGTTTTCTTAATTCTCGTTATAAGGAAATTAGGTGTTTTCTTTAATTTAAAAAATATAACTAATGCACCCTGATAAATTCAAGCGATGTTCTTATAATACATATTTCTGGAACATAAGACACCGGATATATTACATTACATTGCTGGTGTAATTGGGTTCATCGCTGTTCAAGTATTTTGTAACAATACGGAAAATCCTAAGCTTGGTATCATATAAAACTATCTTCAGGGAAACAAGGTGTTTTCTTTAATTCAAAGTATTAAACTAATGCTCCCTGATAATTCCAAGAGATTTTCTTAATAATAGATATTTCTGGATCGTAAGACATACCGGATATATGACATAATGTTGTTAATATAATTGGGTTCATCTCTGTTCAAGTATTTTGTAACAATACGAACAATCTTAAGTTTGGTATGTTATAAGACTAATCTGGGAAATTAGGTGTTTTCTTTAATTTTAGGTAATAAACTAACACTTCTAGATAATTAAAATACAAATTTTTAGGTCATAAGTCCAACCGGATATATTACATTACATTGTTGATGTAATTGGGTTCATCGCTGTTCAAGTATTTTGTAACAATATAGACAATGTTGGTGTCTTAAAAGACGTACATCTTTTGGGGGCAAGTGATAGTTTATTAAAATTGTGAAAAGAGTGGTTCCAGATTATTTGACAGGACTTCCTCTATAACTACCCCAGGTTTCCAGAACATAAGGCGTACTGGATACATTACATAACATTGTTGGTGTAATTGGGTTCATCGCTGTTCAAGTATTTTGTAACAATACGGAAAATCTTAAGCTTGGTATATTAAATTAATGCTACCTGATAATTCCAAGAGGTTTTCTTAATAATACATATTTCTGGATCCTAAGACATACCGGATATATGACATAATGTTGTTAATATAATTGGGTTCATCTCTGTTCAAGTATTTTGTAACAATACGAACAATCTTAAGTTTGGTATGTTATAAAACTATATCTGGGAAATTAGGTGTTTTCTTTAATTAAAAGTAATAAACTAACAATTTCACATAATTTTAAATACAAATTTTTAGGTCATAAGCCAAACCGGATATATTACATTACATTGTTGATGTAATTGGGTTCATCGCTGTTCAAGTATTTTGTAACAATACGGGCAATCCTAAGCTTGGTGTCTTATAAACCTATCTTCAAGGAAACAAGTTGTTTTCTTTAATTCAAAGTATTAAACTAATGTTCCCTGATAATTCCAAGAGGTTTTCTTAATAATACATATTTCTGGATCCTAAGACATACCGGATATATGACATAATGTTGTTGATGTAATTGGGTTCATCGCTGTTCAAGTATTTTGTAACAATATAGACAATGTTGGTGTCTTAAAAGACGTACATCTTTTGGGGGCAAGTGATAGTTTATTAAAATTATGAAAAGAGTGGTTCCAGATTATTTAACAGGACTCTCTCTATAACTACCACAGGTTTCCAGAACATAAGGCATACTGGATACATTACATAAAATTGTTGATGTAATTGGGTTCATCGCTATTCAAGTATTTTGTAACAATACGGACAATTTTCAAATCAAATCAAATCATTTATTGCTGATAGTATAATACAGATCTTATAATAACCGTAACAATTCACCACGGCATGGCATGCAATACAGACAATACAGACAAACTTAAGTTTGGTATCTTATAAAACTACCTTCGAGGAAATAAGGTATTTCCTTTGATTCAAAGTAATAAACTATTACTTCCAGATAATTTCAAATTTCTGGGTCGTAAGCCATACCGGATATATTACAAGATTGTTGATGTAATTGGGTTCATCGTCGTTCAGGTATTTTCTAAAATACAGACAATCTTAAGTTTTGTATCTTATAAATCAATGTCCTTTAAGGAAATAAGGTATTTTCTTTAATTCTAAGTATTAAATTAATGCTTCCAGATACTTTCATGTGACCTTATAACTAACTAATACATATTTGTGGGTTATAAGACATGCCGGATATTACATTACATTGTTAATGTAATTGGAGTCATCACTGTTCAAGTATTGGTCTCTTAAAAGACGTATATCGTTTGGTGTCATGTGATAGTTTCTTAGAATTTTGAAAATAATGCTTCCAGATTATTATTAAACAGGAGTTCCTCTATAACTACCAGATTTTTCCAAAACATCAGACATACCGGATATATAACATTACATTGTTGATATAATTGAATTCACAACACCTTCAAGGAAATAAGGTGCTTTCTTTGTTTCAAAGTGTTAAACCAATGCTTCCAGGTTATTCAACAGGACTTCTTCTACATCTGCTACAAGTTTTCGTGGTACACATTGTTGACGTAATTGGGTTCATCTCTGTTTTATTGTTTTCTAACAAAACTAACCGTAGATGGTGATATATTTTATAACACCGTTTAAAACGATTTAATCCTCTCCTATTCTAATATCAGCCACAGCAGCTAGTCTCAAAAAGAGACAAGCTAATTGCGCAGAAGATATAACACTGCTGCTGTGTAAAAACACACGTCTTCTCTATATGCTCAATCTTAAAGAATAGAGGACAGCTAATTATTCAACAGCCAACTTCCCCACTTGGAGCAACTACTGACAATTTCTTAAATGAACAATGCATCCTCTACATTCCTCATCCATTTCTTATATTTCTCCTTCCAATAATGTAGAAAACGTTACATTTCTTATCAAGACAAACAGAACCTTACTAATCTATGCAATATACTGAAAAGTTTTTAAACCATTAAAACATTGAGTGTTACCTAGGTAATTCCTTCCTAAATTCCAACTGCCTCATTGGTCTAGTGGTTTAGCATGTTCGGCTACAGACATGAGGTCGGGTTCGAGTCCCGGGTCGAGCCAAATCGAAATCGATATTGATTTTTCTAATAAGATTTTCTCAATATTTGCCCGAAGTTGGGAAGTTGGTGGTTTGCTTCACCCCCGTGGCTCGGAGAGCACGTTAAGCCGTCGGTTCTACGCCTGATCTCTCTCCGGTCGGATTCCAGTCACATCGGACTATGAGAGTGAAGGAATAGAGAGTGGAGCAGCGTGGTGGGTCTATGCTGTAAAAACCCTCTCTCATATGAGTTAGGAGGCCTGTGCCCAGCAGTGAGACGTTAATGGGCTGCTACTTACTTACTTAGGTAATTTCAGATGTCTTTTTTCTAAAATAAAAGTGGCCTAAGCCTACGAAACTACAAACAGAAACTCCCAAACTCATTTATGTTAGAGCGAATATGATCTTTCGCAGGTTTGCTCGTAGTTCAGTAGAAGTAAAAATCACGCTGCTTGCTGCACATTTTACACGAGCAGCTTGTGGACTGACTATTCGCAGAAACAGTGTAGCGCCTTACGAGTCCAATATAACAATGCCTTTAGAATGCTAATGGAGCTGCCCAGATGCTGCAGCGCTTCGGGAATGTTTGCCGATGCCCGTGTGGACTGTTTCTACACTACCATGCGGAAAAGGTGTACATCCCTGGCGCGGAGAGTACAGGCAAGCTCCAATGGCATTCTAAGGGTATTTAGTAACAGGTTCGATTGTCAGTACTTGAATCATTGTTACATGATTCACGGGCTGACAAATCGAGCCGGGATAGGTTAGGTTATAGTTTTAATATTTAACTTCTTTTTATTTCATTTTATTATTTTGTTTAAAGCATTAACATTAGTTTTTAAGACATGTAACCTACTAACACATTATGATCACCGATGGTCGAAATAAAGTTTTTATTATTATTATTATTATTATTTATGAGTATAGTAGACAGATGAAAAGCAATTCAAAAGATGACCTTTATATAACATTAAAGATTCTAACACCAAATGACATCTCCAGTAAAAAGGTCTAATTAAACCCAACAAACGGATGACCGTATATAAATATAAAACGGAACACGTAAAGGAATAATAAATTTTGTAGCTCATAAAGCTGGTATAAATACAGGTCAAGAAGACAACTCAATTTTAGATTTTATCGCCCTTAATTTCATTGCTGAGGGTAGTGTGGAAAATAGATAAAAGGTAATGGAAATTTATACAATATTCTAGTCAAAGCTGGCAAAGAAGCATAATTTAAGTGTCTGTTTTTATACCATAGCATGCATTGGAACTGTCTGCTGGTTAGAAGAGCTTTTATTGATGCGATATCAGTCCCTTATCACCATAACCTCCAGGTTCTTCGGGATTTTCACATGCCACACTAAACATAGCATGTGATACTTCTTCTTTTAACTTTTAATTAATCTTTCTGACCCAAATATTGATTGAAAAAGCTTTCTGGGCAGTGAAATTGACTTTTGGTTATTTCTTTGAGTCTTAACTATTGGAAACTTCGGTTGTGCTTAGTAACCAGCTATGTAGAAACCTTAATAGGTAAATTACCTTTTAGCAGTTGGCATGATTCCATCTTAGAGGTGTATCAGGATTTAAAGAGCTTAGTAAGTAGCAGTCCATTAACGTCCCACTGCTGGATATAGGCCTCCTCACTTGCATGAGAAAGGGTTTTTCGAGCATAGACCCACCACGCTGCTCCACTGCGGCATTGGCAGGCAAAGTACACAAGTGCATTCTCTATTCCTTCCCTCTCATAGTCCGATGTGATGGGAATCCGACACGATTGGAAATAGATCAGGCGCAGGACCGACGGCTTAACGTGCTATCCGAGGCACGAAGGTGGATCATACCGCCAACTTCCCAACTTCGGGCAAATATTGAGAAAACCTTAATAGAAAACTTAATATCGATTTTTAAATTGGCCCGAACCGGGACTCGAACCCAGGACCTCATGTCTGTAGTCGAACATGCTAACCACTAGACCAATGAGGCAGTCTGAAGACCTTACTTATCACCAATAACAAGCGAAATATCTTAAGTATAGCTTTTCTTTTGCTGGGACATACATTCTACCGAACCGTGATGGGAGTATCTCTTCAATCGGGAATGTGCAAGTCGCTCTTCAAGCTATAACAAACATTAAAACCCAGCGGATCCTTCCTCACCCTTGAGTGAGATCACTAGAAGTTGCTGTTTGCATTCCACTCAAGTAATCTGAATGACGTCCTGTAAGAGCACTTTTAGTTGACGAGGGAGAGAAGAGAATGAAGCGTATATATGCGCCTTCTGCCACTTCTCTACATCCTGCATCAACTGCTTCCTCCCTTTGCCTCCTTTAGACGATAAAGTAGAAAAGATTGTGATTGCTTAAATTCAACATTGTATTATGCCTTATATGTAAGAATGTTTACATATTCCTTATAAGACGATCGTAAGACCTGACATCTTGTATGGATCGGAGTGCTGGGCCACCAAAGGGGAGAATGAAAGGAAATTGCATGCAGCGGAAATGCCAATGTTGAGATGGATGTGTGGAGTGACAAAATTAGATAAGATTAGGAATGAGTATATTAGAGGAAGTGTGAAAGTAGCACCAGTGACCCAGAAGCTAAGGAGTGGAAGGCTATCCTAGTATGGACATATCATGAGAAGGGAGGATAGCCATGTGTGCAAGAGGGCCCTAAATATGATGGTAAGCGACAGGGCCGGGAGAGGGCGACCAAAAAAAGTGTGGATGAAATGTGTGACAGAGGATATGTGTGTAAGGGGTGTGAAACATGCTGTGCCGACCCCACCTAGTGGAATAAGGGCAAGTAAATGATATTTTTGACATATTCCTTAGAATAATCTAGAGAAAAATCCAAAACTGATTGCGGTTTCTTGTTAAAAATGTCTACGCTCAATCCGACAAACGACTTCTGATCCCTTTCATCCTAAAATATAGCGTTACAGTTTTGTTTTTATTTCTTTTATAAAAATTATGTATTCAAGTCAAGTTATGACATATTCTTTCTTTATCTTTTACTATAAACATGTCCCAAGTTATTATAGCGGAGAATTTGTTCTTACTTGAGATTATTGGAGATTCCAGTCCTATAAATGGTTGTAATTTGCTATGTAAGTATTATATCTGTAATTGCTTAATATAAAAGAAATTAAATAATATCTATTTCCAGAGAATCAGTACAATTTCTCGCTATATTAAGATTTGCATATCAAAAATATACACGTCAGTAACATAAATAACTGACCTTTTAGAAAACTTGTCTGACGGCCCTGAGTTCTAGCCCTTTTAAGATTGACCGTTTAACATTTACTCCTACAGTATTAACAACGACCTAATATATAATGATGGGAATAATTTATAGTTTAGACACATGTTTTCAAATAAATTTCTTATTTTCTAACAACGTTATATTTAGAGAACTACTTTTAGAAAAAATGGACGTGTTTTTGTTACAAGTTTGTTTTTCACAAATATATTTTTGTCGGAGTGCAATAGTCTGTGGAACGCTGGCGCCATCTGTCTGTCGGAGTGGGGCAGAGTCAATAAGTGGCGGTCCAGCGCGTCTCTCGGCAGTTCTCGAGTAGTGCTCGACCGGAGCGGTTTTTTTTTTTTTTTTTTTTTTTCTGACAGATTAGCGCTTGACTGTGATCTCACCTGATGGTAAGTGATGATACAGTCTAAGATGGAAGCGCGCTAATCTGTTAAGAGGCGATATACCCCTTACAGTTTCTACACAGCATCGTACCGGAACACAAATCTCTTTGTTTGGCGGTACGTTTTTGCTGGTAGGGTGGTAACTAGCCACGGCCGAAGCCTCCCACCAGTCCAGACTCAGACAAATTAGAAAATACAATTTCCTAAACTCGTCCTACCGGGGATCGAACCCGGGACCTCCGCTAGCAAAGCGAATACTCGCACCACTGCGCCAGCGAGGCCGTCAAAGCGAGGTCGTCTGTTGGAACTGTCGCGTTCCTAGCTAATATTGTTAATGAGTTTGTTTAAATTGATATCGCGAACATAATTATTATCTGATTTAATTAATAAAGGTTTGATTGCACTTACATTACCCACGAACCCACAGTATTGAAAATTAAATTATGGATCCCATTACTGACGGTGTCAGCGGGGGACCCTGCACCCCTTTGCTTTGTGCTCTCCCTCTCTCTTATTCTCCGACATATGGGACATATCCCGAAAAATCTTTAGTTTTATTAGGTCCATAAAAGAGAACTTAACCTATCATATATTGTATCGATATATCTCTAAGGGTTTGGGCAGGTTTTTCGATGACTGATTGAAGGAATGAGGAATGATTTTATCCAACACTTCCAACAATTATCATTATATTTCACCCAATTTACACCAAACCTTGACAAATATTTATACAAAAACCTTCCTTAATTATCACTGTTTCTATTAGTGATAACTGCATGAAAATCCATCTAGCACTTTGAGTTTATCGCAAACAAATAGACACGGTGGAAGACTTTGTTTCTTTCTTGTTATAATATTGAAAATACATACAAAAAATATGAATAAAAACTGTCATTCTAAGTCCTTGAAGGGACGCCGAGAAACCTTTATCACAGCGACTCAGTGTTAAGCGGTACCTATATCTCCGAAGACATCCTGAGATTTGTAGGGCTCGACCCGATTTTTTATCCATATTTCATGATATTCATAAAATATATTCAGAAGTGATAGTAAATATGTAAAGCTATAAAGATACATACATAAGATCTGCTTATGTATCTAAAGAATTCGATAAAATAACTAAACATTAGAATACCAAAGTAATGGTTTTAGGACATTCTCCAACATTCCCTAAACCAACAAATAACTTTAGCATTGGAACCTATTAGCTATAGAAAAAAATAATTAACTGGTCCCTAAATTTGCTTAAAGGATATATTAGGGGACAGATTGGCGCTTGAATGTGATCACACGTGAGGTAAGTGAGGATACCGTCTGAGATGGAAACGGACTAATCTGGCAAGAGGATCTATAGAATACGAGTATATTTCGGAGAGTGTGCGCAGGAGCTATATGAACTTATTCCTCCGTCGCCCTTTTACTATAGAACATCATGACAGAAACGATTGGCATCCGTATGACATGGTGGACCTCCTGCAAGTCCGCACCAAACGATTTAGACAATCGTTTCTGATCCGCACCGCTAAGTAGTGGAACGCCTTACCGGCTTCCGTTTTCACAGACTCCTAAGATCCAGGTATTTTCAAAATCATTCCAACTTAAGCTACATCTACACTTAACATCAGGTGTGATAGCAGCTAAGCGCATGCCTATCAATCATAAAAAAGACTTAATTTGCCTCTTATGGTTTTTACAATGCATGGTACCAGAACACAAATCTCTTTGCCTTAGCGGTACATTTTTGCTGGTAGGGTTGCAACTAGGCACAACTGAAGCCTTCCATCACCATCCTTTCAAGGAACGAACCAGGGACCTCTGCTAGCAAAGTGAGTACTCACATCACTGCCCCGTCAAAGTTGGTGTATTAGGGCATCAGTCAACTTGAAGCTTTGATAAAGCCTCGACAAATTTTTAAGTATGTAGCCAAAGCTTTCTAGGTTTTAAATTTAAACATTTTCTTCAAAATGCATGGCATTCGAAGCTTTACCTAAAGATCAAGCTTTTAATCTTGTCTGAGCCGATCATCGAAGTGATTTCACGGATTTTTATAGTATTTTCACAAATATGGGACCACTGCATAAAATGCTTAACCCGTTTCAATGTTTGATAGTAACACCTGATATTTTACATGTGCCTTCCCATCTCTGCCTTGAGCTTGAGCTGTTTTATCGTTGATATTAGAAACTTTGATTAAGCCATCAAACTCCTGTCTGAGCTGGTCTCCGAAGAGGCTTTACGGATTTTCCATAGGACTTACAAACCACAGAATCATTGCCTATATATTTAAAAAAATGGTGCCATTGAGTAAAATTGTGAGCCCCTTCGAACTGGCTCACCACATAAACTATACCGGTTCAGTCAAAATGTAGAAAATGGTTATAAGTGAAACGCCTTCTAATATTCAATACTAGAGCCAGAGTGCTTCCTATGACCGTCGTGTGTGGCGTCTTAGCTGCGAATGGTGGCAGTGTGACCATGCAGAATCGAGGTGACTGCGCGGGCGCCGTTATCTATTCAAACCTCTATCCCTGGTAGGGTGGCCCCGCGCAGATCTATGGTCGCTGCCGCCAGATGTTACACACGACTTCACTGGGACCGCACTCTGTACCCTTCTTATCTTTATTACCGAAACTACAAACTAAACATAATTTTACCAGAATACAAACAATGAACACGAATGGAACAAATTAAAGCAATTACAATTTCTTATCTTAATACTATAACAATATGAACTTGTAACAAAGAGAACCCAATATAAAGAAACGATACACAGTAACAATTAACTAAATGATCTTATTTGCAAACGTTGCAGGACAATATAAACTATAAAATGGACAATTGTTATTGCAACTAATTAAGTTCTTTATGATAAACTAAAAGTCGCGAACAAAAATGCTTTAACTATTTCAATGTTTAACAGTAGTCCCTTCTTCTTCGACTTGATCCTATTTACGTAGGTTCAACTTCTGTGGTTATGAGCTGTTTTACCGCAACTTCTTTCATCGACCTCAATTTCCTCATGGACTCAAGTTCTCTTGTTGATATTGTGATCTTTCTCTGACCTTTTTTATCATAGCCATTGAGAGACCGATATATTGACTGCCTCATTGATCTAGTGGTTATCATGTTCGGCTAAAGGCATGAGGTCCTGGATTCGAGTCCCGGGTCTGGCCAATTCAAAATCGATATTGAGTTAGTTGGTGGTGTCCTTCACCCCCGTGCCACAGAGAGTACGTTAGGCCGTCGGTCCTGCGCCTGATCTCTCTCCGATCGTGTCGGATTCCCGTCACATCACACTATGATAGTGAAGGAATAGAGAGTGCACTTGTGTACCATGCCTGCCAATCTGCCGTGGAGCAGAGTGGTGGGTCTATGCTCTAAAAACCCTCGCTCTTCGGGGTGAGGAGGCCTGTGCCCAGCAGTGGGACGTTAATGGGCTGCTACTTACTTACTTACAACTTACGTTGAGAGACACATATCTTCCAAGTAGTTGGCCACATTTTAGAAATACATGATTGTACTATCTGGATTGTATACTGGACTCCTTTACCTTATCAACTATTTTCAGGTAATGTAGATGGATAGAAACGAAGAAAACGGTTCGAAACCTCTTTCTTAATTCTTGCTGCAAAACTGTAGAAGACTCTGCCTTTTTCTGAGTTTCCCCAATCCCACAACCCAAATCATTTTAAAACAAAGGTGAATCGATGTCTTTTAGGCAAGCGCCTACCATCTTTGACTTCATCATAGCGTTCCATTGGACGTGATGAGGCCAAGCACAGACCTATCGTAGATAAAGAAAAAGATAGACAGACGCCTTAATGTTGACCGTAAATATACACCTGTATTACTAAAAACATACAATTAAAGATACAGGAGTACAGGAGGTGGCCTAATTTCTAGCTAGCGATTTCTTCCAGGCAACTTTTGGGCAACTACAATAAAATGCAAATAAATACATACCAGCATAAAAAATGGGTTACTAAATTAGAAACATTTTTCACCCGATTTGATATAATAATATTATTAATGGAGTCAGGCCAAAGTAAACTGAACACGCCTAATTTACATAAGTTGTCACTTATCACAGGTCAATAACCCCACTGATAACGATTCAATAACCTCGATATCTATTGATGTTATGCAAATAACCCGGGAATCGTTATTGGGTGGTACTAATCAAAACAGTTAGACGTTACTTTGTAGAAATATATGATACAGTAATTGCCTTATTGGTCAAGTAGTTTTGGTCAGCTACAGATATGAGGTCCTGGGTTCGATACTGAGTTTTCCATTAAGATTTTCTCAGTATTAGCCCTGTGCTGTGTAGTTGGCGTTATACTCCACCCCCGTGAAGTTATTGAAGAGAGAAACCTACTGAGGACTACGACTTTTAAAGATTTAGTGACCTTCGAACTGACGTTCTTCATATAATTATATTTATGATTGATACGTTACGGCTTGACTGTGTGACTTGATCTCATTTGATGATACAGACTTTGAGAACAGAAGATGGCTTTTTTTTTTGACGTTGGGAAATGCCTTTACGCAAGGGGTGTGGGACTCACTGTCAAATCAGAATACCCACTAAAACCCAGCGGAGAACCATCGACATCCTTGATTGGAGAACCAGAGGTACACGTACGCAGTCTACTCTAGCACTCCGGATATAGCCGCCTTATTTAAATTATTTATGGAAGGGGAAGAAGATGCGCATATCTACGCACCCTGTTACCCCGCCGCCTACGTCGGAGCGGGAGAGCGACGACGGCATTTTGTCTCATCCTCTCTGATGCCTCCTTCAGCGACATAACAGATTCGCAGAAGGAGGCAATTACCCTCCAACCCATCTCGTTAGCAAGCATTGCACTGACTATGCTCACCAATGAGAGATTCCCTCCAATTAGGGATTCCAGGACGTACCGCTGAGGTCCCCATGCGGGACACTCTGCCAATGTGTGGTGCGCCGAATCTATGGAAGCACCACACTTTTGGCAGGCAGCCAATTTCTCACAGCCAACAGTCTGGTGCAGGTATTTACCAAAACATCCGTGTCCAGTTAACACCTGCACCAGTCTGTAGGAAAGCGATCCGTGCCTTCTAGATAGCCATTTCTCTAGGTGAGGACGGATCGCCTCCACAATGGCTACCCCCGCTACTGGGGATCCAAGATCCTCCTTCCACCGTTCTATTAAGGCCATATCCAAAAGGACTCTTCAACTCCGAACCTCGTCAATTTCAGGCATCCCGCCTGTTATTCTTACAACCGCCCTGCACTGATAGGTGGCTGCAAGAACCTCAGCCCGCAGCTCCCATTGGGGGTTCGCCTGCCAGGAGAGTTGCCGCCGTCCATGATACTGCGGTACCCCCGTATCGCTCTGACCGCTATAATCCTTTGCGCCCTCCGTATAAGGATTTTATTCGAGGTTGTCAAGGCGCGGGTGACTCACGCGGGTGCACCGTACAACGCCATATTAGGAATCACCCNTCTTCTCCTCCGAACCTCGTCAATTTCAGGCATCCCGCCTGTTATTCTTGCAACCACCCTGCACTGATAGGTGGCTGCAAGAACCTCAGCCCGCAGCTCCCATGGGGGATCCCCTGCCAGGAGAGTTGCCGCCGTCCATGATACTGCGGTACTCCCGTATAGCTCTGACCGCTATAATCCTTTGCGTCCTCCGTAAAAGGATTTTAGTCGAGGTTGTCAAGGCGTCGACCCACACGCACTGTACAACGCCATATTAGAAATTACCCCGGCATAAAGCTTCCTACATACCACCGTCAACAACCGTCCCAATGCGGCAGCCGTCTTAATGAGACGAGGGGTGATCCAGGTGAAATGTGTAAGATGGTATAACTAACCTGATTAAGCTAGTCGGCATTATCTGGGACCTAATTCAAGAACAGTGAGTCAATAGTCATCATAGTAAACTAAGTGTAGTCGTTGGACTCTGGACTTAGATAATACAAGTCCATATTAGGTAGATTAGGTCAAAGTATTATTACTAGTTACTCTGTATGCCTCAACTGCCTCATTGGTCTAGTAACTGCTTCATTGGTCTAGCGGTTAGCATGTTCGACTACAGACACGAGGTCCTGGGTTCGAGTCCCAGGTCAGGCCAATTCGAAATCGATATTGAGTTTTCTATTAAGATTTTCTCAATATTTGCACGAAGTTGGAAAGTTGGAGGTGTGATCCACCCCCGTGCCTCGGAGAGCACGTTAAGCCATCGGTCCTGCGCCTGATCTCTCTCCGGTCGTGTCGGATTTCTGTCACATCAGACTCTGAGAGTGAAAGAATAGAGAATGCAATTGTGTATTATACCTGCCAATCCGCAGTAGAGCAGCGTGGTGGATCAATGCTCTAAAAACCCTCGTTCCTCGGAGTGAGGAGGCTGTGCTTAGTAGGACGTTAATGGGCTGCTACTTACTTCTAGTGAAGTATTACGCCAATATGTAATCTGATTGACTTGGAATTTATCAAAGACTTCTTGTGCAATGCATTGACCTGGACTCCAGCTGTTTTACCGCTACTTCTTTCATCAACCTCAATTACTTCATGGACTCAAGTTCTCTTATTAAGATTGTGACCTTTCTCAGCCCTTTTTTATCGTATTTTAATAAATATTCTCCTTTTAGTTGGTCACTTTTTAGACTCAAACCTAGGACTTCGAAATGTTGGAACATAAATAAGACCTCAATTACAGACTTTATCTTATTCAAGTCGTCCCTTCCCCCGTTTTAATTTGCACAAAGGAACTTCTGTTAGCTTGTATCAAGTATAATAAAATACTACTTCCATTGCAATTTTAACCTTATTGCTTAGATAATAGGAGTTATATGGGATTACATGTTATGAAGTGAACATGTAGGCGCCGGCGTGATGATTAAGACAAATTAAATACAGATCACGTTTAAGTCATTCTGTATATGAAGTAACTGTTCCAAGTATTTACCAATGTAGTTCCCGATGCCGTGGAACTATGGGGAAACCCGTTCTCAATTAGCATTTACGTCAGCAAAGGAATTCAAAAGAATTGGATTAAAGCTTTTGGAGATTTAGAAATTAGTCTATAAGTAATTATTCTTGGGTTTTTTCTCACAATCCCGTGGGATTATGAGATAACTAGTTCTTAATGATGTAAATGAGTCTATTTGCTTAATTTAATTTGTCAACTACTCGTAACAATTGATAAATATGAAGATCAAATCAAAAACTTCTTTAAGTAAGCTTTTACAGTTCTTTTAAATTTTTATTATAACAAGCGAGCTGTCTTTGGCAATGTAAGCCGCGAAAACCTGTTCTCAATGAGAGTATACGTCGCGAAAAGTACCAGTATACCGAATTTTAAGTTTATTAATTGAATAGTTCGAAATATCTCCCAGGATGTAATCGTTTTTCGTGTAGAAACCCTGATCCTGTGGGAATATGGAGTAACCCGTTCTAGGTGAGCGTTGACATCGCGAAAAAAACAAGTATGCCGAATTTCAAGGCAATTAGATGAAAACTTTAAGAGATCTCGCACAAATTGATAGTTTTTCGCTTTTATAACCTGATCCCGTGGGAATATGGTGTAATCCAAACTAATCTAACCTAACCCGTTCTTATTAAGCGTCAACATTACGTGAGGCTTAACTATGCCAAATTTCAGGTCAATCCCACTAATAATATCATCGATTTAGTGATGAGAGAGTTATGCCCAATATCACCAAATTTCTCTAAAGTTTATGAGTCTCTAAGTAAATTTAGGGGGCAGTTAGGGGATTGTTTGTATCAATAAGGGGTTCTCTAACTATGCAATATCAGCGGTGTTTCATTTATATATGTTTATAATATTGTTATTAAACAGAATAATGTTAAAGACGTTGTGGTGGCAGTCTGTTGAATATATATCTGTCTATCGGCGTGGGACAGAGTCAATAGCGGCAGCCCGATGCCCGTCTCTCGGTAGTTCTCGAGTGGCGGTCCGCCGGAGCGGTCAACTGTTGAAACTTTCACGTTCCTAGCTATTATTGTTAATGAGTTTGTGTATATTGATATCGGGAACATTAAGTGATTGAACATTGTAATCTGAGTTAATTAACAAAGTGTTTGATTGCACCAACATTACTCACGAACGCCCACAGAATAAGAAATGAAATAATGGATCCAATTAATGCCTAATATGTTACTATGTAACGGAATCTTTGAATGCGATTTTTAACTATCTCCAGAAGTGTAATTAATTGGAAACTTTGCATACGTATTAAGTGCCAATGACAATGCCATAATTCGTTAAAAAATTGCCATTATCCTTGTTAGGGTCAGAATTAATATATTCTTTCGATAGATCCTCTATGAGAGAGTGAAAGGGACAGAGCTAGTTCGCGATCTGTCGTCTCGGATAGAAAGAGTCTTTTTGAAGGTGGTTTAATTACATAAACAAGAACAGAACTCTAATTAACTAGAAGTGAAGAAAAATACTACATCATACGAAAAAATTAAAAATTGTTAAAAAAAAACACGCTTTTATAAACAGAATCATTGAAGTCAGAGTGAAAAGCGTGTGGTGCATTTCACAACATTACCATAACTCTCCTTTCATTGACAGTTGCCAATACATAGCTAGTTTTTAGTTCGGTTTACTATAAAAGCGTGTTTTTTTGACTATTATTTATTAATCTTGAGGCGGTACGAAGTTAGTTAATAAATATGGCAAGCTATTTCAATTTTCTTCACATGTACACAGTTATTATATCATTAGACTATATTTGAAAGTTATTTCATTTGAATAATACATCCGTCTGCAAATGATACTCCAATAAGAATGCAGTCCTTATAAGTTAAACCATTCCTGGACAGTATACTATATCATTAAGGAAGCCTGTAATAAATATCCCATAAGACGAGACTTTAATAAAACAGTACCCATTGATTCTCAAGTGCTATAGCTCAAATGTATTTATACATTTGTGTAAAAATATCATTGTAATTATAATAAATAATGATTTTAAATTGAGTAACATTTTTTATGTGAAACATAGCAATGATCTACCACTAAAGAGATTAGTGTTCTAGTACGGAGTATAAGAATCCATAAGAGATAAATTACCTCTTAATAGCGAGCGGTCACTTTGAGACAACCTTAACAAAACAAACCAGCAGTGAAATACAAAATCGAAAACAGCTCAAGCTTGAAAGCACGGGTCAACGCCCGGGCGCGGCGCTTCTTTGATCAATTCGTTGACTCGTGCGTTGATCCATAGTAATGTATTTTTTATGAAACTTTCATTTAGCTATACTGACATGATGGAGCTTAAATAATGCTAATAAAACTTTTTATGTGATTTTTTTTTAAATCAGGATCGATGTTTTTTCATCACATCATCAAATGTGTCTTTAGTAATGTTTTATCATCTGTTTTTGTGTGCGGTCTCCTTACACATAATTCGTCGTCGTCGCTTCAACCGATGGACGCCCACTGCTGGACATAAGTCTCACGTAACGACGTCCACAAGGCCCGATCTTGCGCCGCCTGGCTCCAGCGGCTACCTGCCTACACTCCAGCAACTTCGGCCCCAACATCCATCGGTCCATCGGACTATATGCCACGCCAATTGCCACTTCGGGTTCGCGATTCGTAGGACTATGTCGGTGACTTTGGTTTTACTACGGATCTCTTCATTTCCGATTCGATCACGTAGAGAAACTCCGAGCATAGTCCTCTCCATCGCACGCTGACTGACTCCGAGCTTTAATTAAACTTTTACACATTCGATTGAAAGTTGTAATAAGAAATGAATAAACAGGCGGTCTTATCGCTTTATAGCAATCTCTCAACCTTTAAAGCAAAGAGAGACTGTTAACAAAAAGATGGTTTACGCCATAATAATGAAAGGCTTACGATATCTTTTAGTGTATTAGAAATCAGAGAGATAGATAACTCACTATGGTCTATTGATCTACTGTAGAGCATTCTAAGTAGACCAACTTCAGAAATAGCAATCGAATTATATGATCACTTCTTATTGATTTATATTAAACCAAAATAACGATGGGACTGACGTTTCCTATAATCTTCTAGATATTTAAAATAATATAAAAATATTTTCCATCGTCTTGCTCTATATCCCGAAATGCCAATCGCTTTAAAGTTAAAAACCGTGCTGGCATTAAAAAGGCATTTTGTAATGCGCTTTTGTTTTCCAATGTTGACATTACTGAGCTTTAAAGCTTTGGTATTTCCAACTGGAATTAAAAGCTTGACATATTGACGTGTTGTTAGAAGATATATCATAATGCGAGATTTAATTTAGCTAGAGAGTTCCTAGGTTTGATATCCAGCATATGAGACTTTGGTAATTCCAACTGTAACTTAAAGTTAACATATATTTTTAGATGTGACTTTTGAAAACGTAATCTTTGATAGCCTCGCTTGTGGATTACTGGCTTCGATAGCAGTGGTCATTGATTCAATCTAAAAGCTGGGAAAGGAAGGTGTTTTTATACACAAAACCTCGACCCATGGATCAGGAGTGTGGGCTTCAGTGATCACTCAAATCATCACATCATATAACATCACTAGAGACCAGAGGATCAGCTCGCACATTTCCTCTAGGTTCTCCAAAGGAATCCGACTGAGAATTCGTTGAGGATTCATGGATGTTAGGCAAAAATGCACTATCTCCCGCACCGATTCTTCCAGGCCTGGCGAAAGGCTTAATATTGAGGAACAACATAAAATCTAATGCCTTGTTTTTAGAAGAATTCAAAATAAACTTAAAGCAATAAAATGTGTTAAATTTTAATCGCCTCAAGGAATTAAGAGTTATTTTTCTTATAGTTAATCAAAAAGTTTATATTTCAAATGAATTGTTGGCTTATTTTTACCAATATTAGAAATGCGAAAGTAACTTCTATCTGTCACGCTTTCACGACAAAACTACTAAACTGATTTAGATAACATTTGGTACACAGCTAGTCTAGAACCTGAGGAAGGACATAGGATACTCTTCAATACGAAAAAAGTTATAGATGGAAATATCGTAATTTTTAGAGTTAAAAGCTTGGAACTTATTCTTTAGGCTGTTGATTCTATATAAATAAATATGACATTCAAAGTCTGTTTAATGCTTTACCCTCGTGGGTGTATCACGACAAAACTACTGAAGTGATTTAAATGAAATTTGGTACATAGATAGACTAGAAAGAAAAGACAATAATGCGAAAGATGTAGCAGGCTCAGCTAGTAGTCGAATTGATACGAAAATAAAGACAAAAGTGATTATTACCTTAAAGCGTTTGTTTTATTACGAACGTAGTGTGAAAATTTAATAAAACCTTACGACGCCATAGCAATTTGAGTCGAAGATTATTCGGAGAGGCCCTTATAGGACATTATATATTCAATTGGTGAAATGGAGTGAACATAAATCTTGAGCGGTGTTCGTAAATCAAACTTTTTGTCTTCGAATCTATAATTCAGGAATTCTGCGCGTGCTCAAGTGCCCTTTTATGTACCTTCGAGGGACCGCTCGTATTTGAAGGGCCACGCTATGTTTATACAGAATTCCTCATAGTTAGACATAACCTACCCTTTTTCGTAACAATTTCCCTAACTCTAAGGTTCCTTAACATCCAAGGCCATCCATCACCTGCTTTTTTTATTGCTGACTGTTTAGCGCTTGAATATAATCTCACCTGATAGTAACTGATGATACAGTCTAATAGAAGGGCGCTAATTTACTAAGTGGTAATATACCTCTTGTGATTTACACAGCATCATACCGGAACACAAACCTCCTTGTTTGGCGGTACGTCTTTGCTGGTAGGATCGTAACCAGCCCCAGCCGAAGTATATAAAATGTTCTGGATTTGGTCCAGGATCGTTCGCCTTAGTCTTCCACTTCCAACTTTCCCATTCACTCTTGACTCATAAATCCTTTTTGTCAGTCTCCTTTCATTCATTTTCTCTACATGCCCAAACCATCTAAGAATACCTTTCTTAATTTTAGTCACTACGTCTTCTTTTATACCACAACGTTCTCTTATCAAACTATTTCTTACTTTGTCACTCATTTTCAACTCACTCATACTTCTCTACTCTCTCATCTCTACCGCATTTATTTTACTTTTGTGTTTCTTCTGCCATACCCAACTTTCATTCCTTTGAAACACCATCTGGCTATTGATAAAGGTGTACACCATTTACAGGTATATTTCCTGCATTCACTCTCCTTACAATATCACTTTCACATGTTCCATCTTTTGTAAATTTAGATCCCAAGTATACAAATTCTTTCACCTCTTTCACTTCTTCCCCATCTATTGCAAAATATTGCCATTCATCATAGATTCATCTCGTTCAAAAATCATAACTTTCGCTTTGTTTACATTCACTTTCATTCCTTTCCCTTACAAAGCTTCGTTCATAATATTTACCATCTCCTGTAGCTCATTAACAAGCATTACTTGATCATCAGCGTAAAGTAAACATTTGATGAGTAAGTCATTCATTCTTAACCCATACATACTTTCTTTTAAATTTGTCAAACAATTATCCATGAAAAAATTGAACAGCCATGGTGATGCAATACATCCCTGTCGAACACCTCTTTCGACAGGAAATATGTGCCTCGTTATGCTGCGTTAATTCTTATATCATTCGCTATCTGGCAGTGAGACTCTCATCATAACCAGCTTAAACGTTTCAGAGATAAGCAGCAAGGAGGTTGATACTTACAAACTTTGTTCCTTGACAATATTCCATTCAATAGGAACTGACCCTTGCTTTATAAACGTACTCTTCAAAGTAGGATGGCCGTAAAAAGGGATAGTTTGTAAAGCGGTTGACTGGAAATGATTTGTTGTAACCTAAATTATTACTGAGCTACTTTTGGACTATGATGTAAAAAATGTTTTTTGCTAGCTTATATTAAAATACACAATTTTTCTTATACATGTATTTATCAAGAAATGAAAGCTAATTTTAGTAGTAGGATTGAATGCTTTAAACGATGTGAAAGAAATAGAAATTTGGTTTTATAATGATGATGGGACAAGATAAGAATATCAGACTGAGACTTTTGTGAGAAATTTTAAATTCCCGCCCGCTTACTCCCCTTTCCACAGATACGTCTGACTTATCTTTCTTATCCCCATCCCATTTCTTAATCGGACGATCTCCAGAATCAATCACTCACATCCAGAATTGGTGGAAAAGAATTTGTCTCGCCTCAGTAGATACGCGCGAATTGAGAAGCTGCGTCAACATTTCTGGCAGCGATATTCAAATGAATATGTATCACTTCTCCAGACTAAATCAAAGTGGACATGGTCGTCAGGCGAGCTGCATCCCCCGGAAGTCCTCGTGAGGGACCGTAACCAACCTCCACTGCTATGGCTGATGGGACGAGTGACTAAAATCTACTACGGTGGAGACTCCGTCGGAAGAGTTGCCGAATTAAAAACGAAGAAGGGCGTCATCACGCGAGCGTTCAACAACATCTGTCCACTGCCGTCTTCATGTTGAACGCTATGGTGGCGCTAATTGGGGGGGGGGGGGATCTGTTGTGAATTCATATTCACAACATAATCTGTGATCAAAAGCCTAACAGAGTCTGTGGTCACAACGGACACATTTTAAAATATCATTCCTTTTGTAACGTACGCTTATAAACGAAACCTTCCTCTTGGCAACGCGAAATACATCTTTACGAACAAACAGCCGTTTTCTTTGGCTACTCTTGCAATCAGCGCCTGAATATCGACGCCCCGTCTTCTGAACACCGAGAAGACACAACAATCGTTTATCTCAGGGCAGAGCGCGAAGGAACCCTCGTGACTTTAGATTCTAACTCATTCTTTAATATCATCATCAGTCGTGGATTGAAATTAACAATTCATTTGCAAAATCTTAGATTCAATAAATATTTTTTCAATAATACATACATGTCGGAGAATAAGAGATTATAATGTTCAATCACTTAATGTTCCCAATATCAATTTACACAAAGTAATACATAATAATAGCTAGGAATGCGACACTTTCATCAGTTGGCCGCTCTGGCGGACTATCACCCGGGAACTAGTCCGCCGTATGACTCTGTCCCAAGCCGCAGACAGATGGCGCCAGCATTCTACAGACCACTGCACTCCGACATACATACATATATATATATATATATATATATGAACTTGAAAATCGTCCAACCAATGTGCTTATAAGGCTGCATATTAGAAAGGTTAAAATAGTACTACTGTCTTGATCACTAAACTCACTCATTAGGACTTAAAGCTCCTTCATGATGAGCTTTTCATTTAGTAATGTACGGCGGAGAAAAATGGATTATTAAGTGTGTTTGTTTCCTGAATCGATTATAATAAATTTTAGTGTAGAGATAGATGGTTTCCTAGGAGATACCTAAGGTTACTTTCCGAAGTAAGTGTTTGTATAGTTTTTACTTAAGTGTAAATATGTTATTTGTTACTTGTCTATACTTTAATATTATGAAGCGGGGGATTTAACTTGAACGCGCTAATCTCAGGAATTACTAGTCCGATTTGAGAAATTCTTTCAGTGCAAGACAACCCATTTATTGAGGAAGAGTATAGAATGTATATCATCACGCTGCCACCAATAGGAGCGGCGCATCTGTCAAGAATGTTTCAAAATATAGGCTTTTTCCTTTTGATTGCTTCTGCTGGGTGCGCTACGTAAACGGTTAAAGTTTTGCAAAAATCATGTAGACGAAGTTGTTCCTCTTTAAAAGTTCTAAATAAAAGTCTAAAACAGCACGTCTCTATCTTTTATGGTTGGCGCACTATACCCTTTTCTATGCGCACGTAAATTGTTACTGCGCTGTCTCTCTTAAGAGACGCAGATAGTCGTTAATAAATAAAAAAAGTAAGTAAATAGCAGCCCATTAACGTCCCACTGCTGGGCACAGGCCTCATCACACATACGACAGAGGGTTTTTAGAGCATATACCCACCACGCTGCTCCGCTGCGGATTGGGAGGCATAGTACACAAGTGTACTCTCTATTCCTTCACTCTCATAGTCCGACGTGACGGGAATCCGGCACGACCGGAGAGAGATCAGGCGCAGGACCGACGGCTTAACGTGCTCTCCGAGGCACGGGGTTGGATCACACCGCCAAATTTTTCCAAACTTCGGGCAAATATTGAGAAAATCTTAACAGAAAACTCAATATTGCTTTTTGACTTGGCTCGACCCGGGACTCGAACCCAGGACCTCATGTCTGTAGTCGAACATACTAACCACTAGACCAATGAGGCAGTTAATAAATAACATTGGATATTAATACAGTTTTAAAAAGGAATTGAACTTCTTTTTTATATTGTTTATGTTATTACCGTGTCAGAAAGCTTTTAGAGACACATTTGACATATCCCTTATTCATTTAATCAAGCGTCAGAGCATTTGATCCAATTTGGAATTTATATTCCAATAGGTCTGGTTTCCAGGCCAACAGTAGCGTTAAGTCTCGCGACGAAAATAAAATGTCGAGAGATTTATATACGAAAAACCAAGAGGTGAAAGGCGACCTTGTTTACGGAGAATGGTTTAAGGGACTTGTCAAACAGACAACGGATGTGAAGATAGAAGTATGTTCTATACTAACATATAACCTACATCTTAAAAATCATATCTTTAGAAAGAAAGAAACAAATATTGTTAGCAATTATTAATTTATTGGGAGGTGTATTGTTAAAGCGGAAGTAGTACAATTATTAGTTTACTGCGATTATTGTTTAAAAGGAAACGGAAGTGCTCTTTCGTGTATCTTTACCGATATTTCCCCCCACCACGGAGAAGCCATATAAAAACTCTGGTAAACATACAGGAGGCAGTTCAGTTTTGTTTTTGAATAGTAAGTGTTGCAATTAGTAAAGTGATAAATAATTAAAGTGTTGTGAATAATAAATATAGTGTTCTGAAGTATTGTATTGTATTAAATATTTGTGAACTTTTAATAAATAGTTTAGAAGAAATTCTATTTGTTTAAAACCACTTCGGTGGATAGAGCTTTTAATATATTAGTGTAGATGTTGTGCAACTTCCACACAGCCCCGAAAAGGCAGAACAGCTCGGTATTGCCGTGTGACATAAACCTGACACACGGCACCGATTTTCAGCTGCAGCCCTATAGCCAGCCGTTTGGTATAAAAAGTATTACAGTTATAATTTATCTTATAGTGCTATTTGCTGATGACACGTCCATGTTATTCAAAATTGTAAATAGTACCCTGTCACATGTCTCACAATGGTTTTCAGTTGCTTGCCCAGCCTGGACTGTTCAGCGTGCCACGCTCGTGGCGGTTATTGGTGCGGATTTCTCGCTCCCCACCGTCATTAGAATGATGGTGAGCAGCGAGAGAGCATGGTATGCTACACTCGTTTTCTGCGGGAATGTGATGACGCGGAAGGAGATGGCAAAACGATTGAGGGAGGCGAACGTGACCACTTCGACCGTTTGCAGGAGAAGGCCGGGAAGGAGGCGAGAGGCCCACGATCGCCGTCTCCCTCCTTAGTGGTGACCTTCGGGTAACGGAAGCGGGGTCCGTTGCCCAACAAAGAAAGGTCTCGCGAGGTGGTTGGTGGCTTGCCAGGTGCTCCAGGCAATCCACCTTCGGAGTGTGTTTTGTTCATTGACCGAGTTGGGCCTAAGCAGGCACATCTCTGTGCGGGATTCCGAATGTCTTTCAGTCGCGTTCTCGTGACCCCGTCTCCGAGTGATGTAGGAGCACCGCTGGATTTTAGCCGGTATGAGTCTGGCATACTCTGGAACATCCTCCCGAGTATTCCAGGTATCCACGAGGATTTCCCAGCATTAAATGGTTTTCAGTTAATAATTTAATATTTAACTCGGCAAATACTAAATTCACTTTGGCAAATGCAAGAGAATTTTGTACAATTTTTCAAAATAATAACGTTAGAGTCTGGACTTCAGTGGGGTGCACATATTACGACTCTGGAGAGGAAACTTAGTTCAGCTCAATTTGCTCATCAAATCAAGTTAGGAAAGTAAGACAATACACAGATGTCGAAACTGCTAAACTGGTGTATTTCGCTTATTTTCATGGCATACTGTTAAGGGGTTAGGCAGACATTGAATAACATATTATTTAAAGCAGTTATATACATTCTGTAAAAAGTATTATAAAATTAAATCATATTTGAGCAATTTTACTTGACTTTTCTTAATAATAAAAAAGAAGTTTGAAGAAAGAGTATTAAACAATGAACAATTGTGGTTTTTAAATAAAAATAAGTTAAATTTGATAATACTACAAAAGTGTGCGCAAATATTTTAATAATAATATAAATTTAAGTTGAAGAAATCGCTTCATGTAACTGTTTGACGTAGCCTTTACGAGGAGCGTCATAATGTACAGTTTACAGCCCAATAAATAGGGGACTATTTTAAGTTTCCTAAAACCTTTTTTTTTCCTTCAATTCACAGATACAAAAGGAATGAAATACATTTAAAATTAATGCGGAATAAAATTTATGTAACCTTTCTTTTATTAAACATAAAAAAGTATTGTTTTTTTTATAGAAATCAACAGGTCAATACATACAAGGAGCAGTTTAGTGGGAATATGATTTAAAAACCCTTTGTCTTACGAGTGAGGGAGTCTGTGCCCAGCAGTGGGACATTAATTAGCTGCTACTTAACTTACATCTCACAGAGAATTGCATATGCGTAACTCGTTAAAGGTGATAATTTATTTTACTTCTCTTTTCCAACCTTAATGCATATTAATGTATACTAAGTGTCTTCTTGTTTATTCTGATTTATCATTAAAACGGCTGGACCGATTTTTACGTGACTTTCATTGGCAGATAGCTGATATTATAAGGAATAAATAACGCTAATCTCATTTTTAAAAAGACATCCTGATGTTAGACTATAGATAGTTGGGTGACAATACCAATAGTGACAGTGACAACATTTAAAAATAGTAGAAACGTTGTGCAATATTACAAAATGTTATGCAATACGAGTTACCTTAAACGAGCGGAGCAATTGTGTGAACAGTATCTCGTGATGTGTCTCATGAAGTAGTTGTTTTAAGAGAAATAGTGCTGAATTGTATAAGTTCATATAGTGAAGTAATTATTAGTATAAATTGTGTACATTTAAATAGTAGAGAGAATTTTGACGGCCTCACTGGCGCAGTGGTGCGAGTACTCGCTTTGCTAGCAGAGGTCCCGGGTTGTACCCCCGGCAGGGCGAATTTAGAAAATTGTATGGTGGAAGGCTATGAAGCTATGGAGGACACGATGTGCAGCAACCCTAAGAGGTATATCGCCTCTTACCAGATTAGATTCCATCTTGGACTTTCATCACTTACCATCAGATATGATTATAGTGATGCGTTAACCTGTCAGCAATAAAAAAAAGAATAAAAGTTGTTTGTTTATGTGAGTTGGTATTTTTATAATACTGATTTACGCGATAAACTGCGAAACACTGCTGGTCTTAAATAATATTATAAAGATGTTAGTTGGTATATCTTTTACGCTTAAGCTACTAAATCTATTATGATGAATATTACAATAGGAATAGAGAACTCTGAATACTATAGTAGTAGATTTAAGTATTATCCAAACACCAACTCACATTAACTAACAACTTATATAAAATTATACAATTAAGCATTACTTCTCTTAAAACAACTACTTCACGAGACACAGCTCGAAAGACCATCTTAACAAAATTGTCCGTTCGTTAATGTTACCTCGCATTGCATAACATTTGTAATGACTATTGCATTCTCCGAATTGCTTCAAACATATATATAAATTTAGAATTTAAAAGCTAATATTTATTTTATTTATTACTCTTACAAAATCCACAGCCCTTAAAACTAATATATAATCTAATTAAATTAACTTAAGGCCAATTAAGGATTTTACATTTGTTTAATGGACTAATAAGCGCCAGAGAAATTGCGCGTGGGTTGTGTGTGTGTGTGTGTGTGTGTGTGTGTGTGTGTGTGGGTGGGTGGGTGGGTGGGTGGGTGGGTGGAAAAAACAAGCTACCTACTCACTATTTAAATTCATTAATTTTATTAATTCTTTTTTAAACTTTAGTTTGTTGCTGTGGAAGATATCGGTCAGAGTAAGATTCATTATAATTTCTTTGAATGCGGCAAATTATGGAATTATTTGCATAATTTGTTTGACAATGTGAAGTAAAAAAGAGGGGTGTTTGGCGCGTTCTAAGTTTAGGTGTGTGAAACCGGAGAATTTGAGATATGTTTATCAATTTCCTCGATTCTTTTTCTCTTAAATCTTTATAGAAAGATTCAACAAGCTTGCTTGAATCTTCGAAGTTGCTTCTTACAACTCTACCACAGGGTTGAAGCAAACAAGTAACTTCGTACTTTTTTTCTAATAACAAACAACCCGACGAAGCTTTGTTTACAAAACCCAACTGAAATTTCCTTAGATTGAATGATTTATTTGCACTGTGGAGGAGGATTGAGTTTACTTTATTCGTCGTAAATATATTTACGAGTACCTCTCGTTTCTAGGAGTCAAACCTGCCCATCTCGGACTGGATCTATATAGCCAATAAAGTCGATCTTTATATGGTGTGAACGTATCCCTTTTCATTAGGCTTTAATGTGTTTACAATTTCCTCGTGAGAATTTGAGAAGAGATAAGTGTAAGGGTTGAATATCTTCTTCTTAGTCATGTTTTTGTTCTTATCGGTAGTGTCCGTCTGTTTATTTGGTCAGACCAGCGGCTAGGTGATGGCCACGTTGTCTTTTGTCCTCTGCCTTGCCAGTACCTCTCACTCAATCACTTCAACAGCAATGCCCTCTGTGCCCGATCTTGTGCCGCCTAGATACAGCAGCTACCGGCGATCCTCTTTATATCGTCGGTCTACCTTATAGGGGTCACCACTCCAGCACCTTCGGGTCCCGACGACCATCGGTCTTTCGGACGATGTACCTCGCCCATTGCCACGATTCAGCTTCGCGATTCTTAGGGCTATGTCACCGACTTTGGTTCTTCTACGAACCTCATTTCTGATTTGATCGCGTAGACAAACTCCAAGCATAGCCCTTTCTAGTGCACGCTGTGTGACTTTGAGCTTTCGAATGAAGCTCATGGTCAGCGACCACTGGCAAGACGCACTTTTCGAAGACTTTGGTCTGAGGAATATTGGACGAAAAGATCTAACGTAACTTTCCAAACGCTGCCCAATCGAGTAGGATCCGGAAAATACTGGACTGGTGTTGGGCAATGTGACTAAAGTAACTGAGAATAGTTTGGAAGCACTTAGTCGATAATCTGGTGTTAGCACGGAGCTGCTCCAAAATAGACTTATTTGTCCTCTTCGAGACGATGGTGCACGCAGCATCCTTATCCATAGAATGAATCTTTTAAATAGAAGATCTATAAAAGATTTAGTGACGAGAATGAGATCAGGGCGCGAAAGAACCTTATCATCATTAGCTATTCCCATAGGTAAAATAAGCGTTTTTCCCTAAAGCAATATGGAAACAGTCCAGCTAATAAGAAGGAAGATCAGTTTGTTGTGTGTTTCTTCTCAATCCTCGTAACTTTATTTATTTTTATACACTTTATTGCACCTTAAAAGTAATACATTATAATAAACTTAACTAAATAGAGAAAGAAAGTACAACAGGCGGTCTTATCGCTTAATAGCGATTTCTTCCAGACAACCTTGAGTTAAAAAAGCTGTAAGTAGCGAAGAAGGAAGGTAGGCGATAACATAAACATACACACAAATAACTACATCCTAATACATATACAATAATAGATATATATCAACATATTAATATATATAACATACATAAACTTACATATATGTGAATATATACATATAATGTCGTCAATACTTAATTATTCTCCAAGAGATAGTGTTTTTTTATTAGGTTTTTAAAGGTCGATAGTGATTTTGCCTCCCGGATATAACGGGGCAACGCGTTCCATAATTTGGTCGCCTGGACAGCAAACGAATGTTCATAGAATTTGGTTCTATGAAGTGGCACTTTTATTATAAAATTCTGAGTCGACCGTAAGTCTTTGGAATGCTTCCCAAGAAATTCAAATTTGTCCTTTAGATACACAGGCGTATTAGGGTGAAATAACACACAGTACAGAAGAGAAAGTATATGCATATTCCGGCGATTTCGTATGGAGGGCCACTTGAGCTGTTGACGGAAAGCGGATACATGGTCATATTTGCGTAAGCCAAATATGAACCGGATAGCAAGATTTTGAAGTCGCTCAAGTTTATTTGTTAAGTCCTCTGTTAGATTGAGATAGCTTGCATCAGCATAATCGAGAATGGAGAGAAGAAGAGAATGTGCTAACATAATTTTAGTAGGAATGGGGAGAAAAGACTGCAGACGCCGTAGCGACCTTATTGCACTGAATATTTTACAGCTCAATTGCTGGATGTGCGGAGACCACGACAGAGTCTGATCGAAAAGCAAACCTAGGTTTTTGACTGATGTGCAATACGGTATTATAATGTTATTATAAATTACAGGAGCGAGATGCTGCATATCAACCCTAGCGATCATACCCGGACTTCCAATAATGATGACCTGTGATTTTGCCGGGTTAACACTTAGGCCAAAATTTTTGCTCCATTTGGAGATCATCGAAAGGTCTTCGTTGATTTTGGATACAGCGCTTGGTAAATGTTCAGGTCTGCATGAGTTGTAGATTTGGATATCGTCTGCATACATGTGGTAGAGAGAAGAAATTTTATTAGAAATAGAATTAATGAAAATGGCAAAAAGCAAAGGAGATAAGACACCGCCCTGAGGTACCCCGGCACCAACAGCGCACCAGGATGAGTAGGTATCATCAATCCGAGTACGCTGCTGACGGCCACCAAGGTAGCTCTGAAACCAAGCCAACACCGATGGAGATATGTTAATAGAACGTAACAGACTTAATAGAATATTGTGGTCGACACTATTAAACGCATTGCTAAAATCCAGCAATACCAAAATAGTGAGTTGTTTCCTTTCCATAGCCAATCGAATGTCATCAGTGATTTTGACTAAAGCTGTAACCGTACTATGGCCAGCTCGGAAACCAGATTGGTATGGACTTAGGATGGTATGTGCGTTGAGGAAATGGACAAGTTGTTGGAATACTAGCTTTTCTAAAACTTTGGAGAGGAAGGGTAATATGGATATTGGTCGAAAATCAGATAAATTTAATGGTTTAAACTTTTTGGGAATAGGAGTGATTTGCGCAAGCTTCCAGGACTCAGGAAACTCACTAGTAAGGATTGAATAGTTTAGGATATGGGTCAGGACAGGACATATTATGTCAATTATAGGAATGACCATATTACGGCTAATGCTGTCAGTACCAACAGCATTCGAGGATATGGAAAGTACGTCCCTTTTAACATCACATTCAGTGAAGGATCTGAAAATAAACGGAGGAAAGTCAGGAGTTGCTAAAGATGATAACATATTGAGAGTGCTTTCTTTATCAGCATTATCAATTGTATCTGAAAGGGAAAAGTGTCTATTTAAAAGTTCAATATCAATATTGAAAGAAGTGTTTGTGGAAGATTTACCAACTCCTAGTGTTTCAAGAAATTTCCATGTTCTAGCTGTGTCGCCGTTCTCGACTGATTTATGGATGTGGCGTCTTTGTGCATCTCGACACATTGTATTACAGCGATTCCGTATTTTATGATATTTTGATCGATTCGAATCATTATTATTGATCTTAAATTTATATTTCGCCTGGGTCTTTTTTCCAATTAAAGTTTTAATTTCCTCATTCAACCAGGGTGCGGGTAAATGTTTGACTTTAACCGGCTTAATGGGTGCATGGCGATCAAAGAGTTGTATTAATAGGGAGTTAAATATATTTACTTTTTCTTCAATTGAGTCCACATTAGAAACAGCAGACCAGTCAATCCGCTGAGCATCAGCACAAAGGCAATCCTTATCCATTCCTCTAAAATTACGCTGGAGAAGAATTCTCGATTTAGCTTTAGGAGGACGAATTTTGTAAGAGAGGTATATCAAATCATGATACGAGAAGGCATCAGCTTCAAGCTGACCAAAATTTGAAACAAAATCCCGGGAAGTGACCATAATGAGGTCAAGGAGAGACGGAGAACACCCTGGGAAATTGTGGGTAGCCAAAAGGGGTAGAATATGTAAGTTACAAGATTCTGCTACAGACCGAAGTCTATTGCTACGGTAGTCGCCTTTGTTTAGACATGTATTAAAATCTCCCATAATAATCGAATGACCGTAGGGTGGTAATACATTTTCAAATAATTTTTCCAATGAGTTAAAAAAGTTTGGTACACAAGGTGGGCAATAGAAGACTCCGAGGAGTACTTTAGTGTGAGCTAGCAAGACTTCAATCATTAAATGCTCGGCCGCATCAGGTAGAGGGGGTTGCGCGGATGAGCTGATAACTGTGAAAGGAATATACGAACGGAGGTAGATTGCCACTCCACCACCCCCTCTATCGATACGATCGTTGCGAATTAGATGAAATCCTGGCAGAGAATAAGACGTTGAAGGCAGACATGGCTTTAGCCAAGTCTCGGATATTAGGATAGCGTGAATATTCCGCGAGTCGAAGGATGCAAGCATATCGGGATAATGTGCCGGAATACTCTGCGCATTAATATGAATTACATTAAAATTTTTCAGCGAGTCTGAGAAAAACGAATTAAGGGCGACATTTAGCGGAAGGAAAGTTGTACTGTGGAAACTATCATCACTAGACGACTCAATATTAGAGGACAGAGACAAAAACTGATCACTATTGACACTATTTGTAGACGACATATTATAAATTTTATATAACTATATAACGTAATATTATAATTAAATAAGTATTATAAATAATTAATACTAAATCAGATAAATATAAACTTGTATCAAGCGTTTTAAACCCGCCAGTTCTGGAAGAAATATATATATAAAAAAAACCCTTTACTTAATATTAAGAACATACGCTATTCAAAGAATTCACTAAAAACTTTAACAATGAAGAAAATAATAATAAAAAAGAAAAGTTATGTTAACCATAGTTAAATTGTGAATATAAGTACATATTTCTGAACGCACCCGTTTACACACTCAGTCAGCTGTCATGCGTTAATCTATGTCATATGTCAACAAATCATTTCACAATTGTGGGTTAACCCTACGTAACAAATTTATTAAAGTATAATAAAAAGAAAAGAGAAAGAAAAAAGTGTACATTCTCATAATGCTATATCTACATCATATAAGTAACAAAAAGATTGAAAGAATAGAATTAAATAGCGGCTGAACTATGATGATTATCTTACAGTCTATTTTTTGCTATCTTCTTGGCCCGCAAAGCTATGCTTTTATACTTATTTGGAGCGTCTCCAGATCCAGGGCGAGGAACAGAGGCATCCGGGGCGGGGTTTGTAATCTCATCAAGCTCCGCCATGGTCGTCAAGCGATGCCGCTTGCCATCAGCGCCCATCACCATAATCAACCCGTCTCTGGTCCAACACTTAGCGACACCATAACGTTCACGGGCTGCTAAAAAGGTTTTATGGCGACTTTGGGTCAGAAATTCCGAAATAGTCACCCCTGTGCCCTTCAATCTCGCTTTGACAGCCCAGACTTGATTCTTCAGCGAGTAATCTTTAAATTTAATCAATATGGCACGGGGCTTATCTGTACCCATACGTCCCACGCGATGGCAGCGAGTCAATAAATCAGATGTCATATTCGGGATTTGAAGATGCTCGCCCAGAAGATCAGATACACAGACTTTGGTGTTTTCACCGCTGGATTCACTTACACCATGCACCAATAACATTTTCTTCCTGGACCTCATTTCCATTTCATCACATTGCCTAGTCAGGAATGCGACTTGCAATTGCAGGTTTTCCAAGGCAGTGAGGACAAACAGTCTGAAGGCAGTAAACTGTGCATTTATATTAGATGAGGCACTTGTTGCTGGGATAGACCCCTTCAATTCTTTTTGAAACTCTTCCATACGAGTATTAAAGTGTTTGGTTAAATCATTAAGCGAGGTTTTGATAGATTCCATATTAAGTTAGTAATGTCAAATAAAGGTTATATAAAGATTATGTTGTTTTACTGTAAGGATGTTACTTCAAATATTTGAGGAGACACTGGCAGGTATAATATAGTCAATGACACATTTTATATTAAAATACACTGATTAATATAATTATTATCAATTTTAAAAACTGGAGCTATAAATTTTGACACTTGTTGTTTCGACACCTACCCTCCAAAAAAAAAAATATATTGTAAATCGCTCTTTAATTTCATCATCAGTCGTACATTGATTGATGTGTAGATAGATTTGATGTACATATCACGAAAGTAATAAAATCAGTCGGAAAGCTTTATAGTTTAGAAATAAAAAGATTTTTATTAAATCTCATCTTGTCTCGTATTTCGAAAGAGTATGTTATAATGTCGTATGCAATGCAATATCAAAATTTATGTCCTTTTATATTAAAGGTATATTAAAAAGAAGCTTCAAATTATATAACACTAGACGATGCTATTTCGATGTGCACATTAAAGAGAGAGATTTGGAAAGAAATGTTAAACTATAGATAGTTGGGTGACTACATGAAATGTTGGGAGTTATTGAATAATATAGTAGCATCACTTAAAAATACCAAAAACATTGTGCAATATTATGAAATGTTGTGCAATGCGAGGTAGCATTAACGAACGGAACTACTTTGTTAATATAACTTTTCGAGCTGTGTCTAGTGAAGTAGTTGTTATAAGAGAATTAGTGCAAGTTGTGTATATTTAAAAGTTGTTAGTTAATGTGAGTTGGTGTTTTCATCTATTATAAAAGAAAGAACAAATTTGATTACCATAAAAAAGGTTATAATGAGTCAATCAGACGATCAAAGGTCCCAGCAAATATAGGAAATTGTCTTTTTCTAACATGGACTATTGCTTCAGCTCCAGACCAAGATGATAATACTAATGACATCTTTGATGATGGGACGGAAAGTCATATTTTTTTAAACGTTTCATTAGCATGGTTTACGCTCCATCATGTTAGTACAGCTTAATGAAAGTATAGTTTCATTAAGTTCGCTCGCAACTAGCAGCGGCCGCGGTCGCGGCGGCTAGAGGTCGTTGACCCGAGTTACTTGTTTTTTGTAGTAAAGTAAGTAAGTTTTTTTTACTGTCATTTTCTTCAGCTGTTCGAACATGATAGACCGTATAGTATGCTAATAAATTGAATTAGGATTCATTTTCATCTGTCTGTTAAATAAGTTTATTATCTGAAAGATATTTAACCATAGTTTAATGCAGAGAAAACAGGAGCTTACAAAAAGACGTGCAAATTTAAAAAAAATATATGAAATCTCTCTTGTCGGTATGCAAATTTAAATTCTCCGTTTTCCACGTTATTTACTATGCGAATGCAACGAAAAAAAAACATCTAAAACAATCATGCTTCTGTTCTAGACATGTTGAATATGTCGGGAACACGCGGGGTGAATATGATAGTTCACTATATCGAAATATATTTCGTTAAATCATTTTTGTGCAGTCGTATTCAGAAATTTGGCAATTTTATTTTGCATGCTGTGTCACTCGCGTAACTTCTTGCCTATAACATCAACTATCTGCCTGTGATCGAAAGACAGACTTGAAAGTATATACTTTCCATATCCACGGCGGATTCCTGCCACTAGTCCTAACTTAATCTAACTGTCCTGTCGAGAATCTAACCCAGAACCTCTGTAGCATACCGAGTACCTTCATCTGCGCCAAAAAGACTGTTACTCCCTATAACATTAGCTATCTTGTAGTAAAAGACGCATTAAAGTTGATCAAGCCACTCTAGACATCAGGATTTTGGACGGCGGTGGTTTGCTTTTGCAAAACCGTCTTGGTTAAAAAGGAGCCCGCCGAGCTAGTGAGATCCCTAACGGAGACGAAGACACAGGGGCAGCATGGATGCATAGCAGTCGCTCAACGCTTCACCAAGAGAGGTTACGCCCGCACCGTTCTATTGTAGACAACCCCGGGAGGAATGTAGCTTACGTGGCCTTAAGGTATATTGCAGTCAGACCACAGGATGTGTATGTCATCGCACAAAGGCGGCACCAGGCGAAGGTTCCTACATCCTGGTGCCACCGAGGGATTTTAGTGAGTATAATCCTACATCACCTGGCCTTTCCTCCAAGAGGCCGGGTATCCTTAGAAGATTTCCCCCATTGAAAAAAAAAGACAAAAGGATTTAGCTAGTGATATATAAACAGACAGATCACCCCCTATTTCACTCCCCTTACACATTACTTACCGAACTTAATTTGCTTTGTAATTAATTACTAAAACACCCATTTCCTAAATAGTTCTGTTTGTCCGACACTTCCCCATGATGGATTATGTCCGTTGACATGTAATAAATTGATTCATTTTCAACTTTATCTCGATACGCATAGAGTTTATAATCTACACAAGTAGATACAGTTACAAAAAGGCATGAAGGAAATGCACTCAGCTGTATTGCAGAGTCAAATATGATGTTTTACCCAGAGTATACAGACATTAATTGATTACAAAGGATCGGCTAGTAAAATGCCAGTCATTTTTATGAGTAGTTCAGATATAGTCCATCACTTTCTGAAAATTAACAATTCATTTATAGATTAACAAAAAAACAATGATTGCGTATATCGTGAAAAATTATAAGTAAAGTAAAGTAAGTAGAAGCCCATTAACGTCCCACAACTGGGCACAGGCCTCCTCACTCCGAAGAGTGAGGGTTTTTTTTAGAGCCACCACGCTGCTCCAGTGCGGATTGGCATAGTACACAAGTGCACTCTCTATTCCTTCACTCTCATAGTCCGATGCGACGAGAATCCGACATGACCGGAGAGAGATCAGGCGCAGGACCGACGGCTTAACGTGCTCTCCGAGGCACGGGGGTGGATCACACCGCCAACTTCCCAACTTCGAGCAAATATTGAGAAAATTCTTAAATAGAAAACTCAATATTGATTTTTTAAGTGGCCCGACCCGGGACTCGAACCCAGGATCTCATGTCTGTAGTCGAACATGCTAACCACTAGACCAATGAGGCAGTCGAAAAATTATAACAAAATAGAAATTCTAGTAGACTATATAAAATCAACAATTCATTTAAAGGTAACTGTAACCTTATTTATAATAAACTCCCAGAAGACGTTCCTACGACACTTAATAAATTTAAAAACTACATTAAGAGAAAATTCATTGAAAAATGTTGCTATAAATTAAAGGATTACAAAGATGATAAAGAAGCATGTGGACGTATTGATCTTGAACTGAAATAATATTGTAATGACGATTATATAAAAGACTATGCGCCTTTTTTTACGCTGGGAAATGCCTTTTTGCAACCCGATCAGACTAAAATCTTATCGGGAGTGTGGGGACTTGCTGGTAGGTCAGAATGCCCACTAAAACCCAGCGATACCCTCCGCATCCTTTTGTGGAACACCAGAGGATCAATATAGAAGAAAGTTATAATGAAGAAAATATGAGATAGGGTCATCTAGCTATTTAATATCATCAGTCGTACATTGGAAGTAATAATATGAGCAAATGATTATACTTGATTTTTAAAAATTATTAGAATTGAGAGATCAATTTGATTTGTGTCAGGGAAGCACCACTTACGTATTCCCATAGGGATAAGCAGAGACCACGTCCTTTCACTTGCCACGATCCTTGCCTATCTCCTTCACTTCTTTCATTCTCATTAAACCTTTCACACAAGTTCGTCGGTTTAGAGTACTCTTGACCTAACCCCTATTTAAAATGTGTTGGATTTGGTCCAGGAACATTTGCCTTGGTCTTCCCCTTCCCACTTTCTCATTCACTATTGACTCATAAATCCTTTTTGTCAGTCTCCTTTCATTCATTCTCTCTACGTGCCCAAACCATCTAAGCATACCTTTCTCAATTTTAGTTACTACATCTTTTATACCACAACGTTCTTTTATCACACTATTTCTTACTTTCAACACTCTCATCTCTATCGTATATTTTAGTTTTATACTTCTTCTGCCATACCCAACTTTCACTACCATACATAAACGATGGCACCAAAACTATTCTATGCACAGCCTTTGAGTCACCACCTGGCTATTCATAAAGACGTACAGAGCACCATTTACCATATTCCCTGCATTCACTCTCCTTTCAATATCACTTACACATGGTCCATCTTCTGTAAATTTAGATCCCAAGTATACAAATTCTTTTACCTCTTCCACTTGTTCCCCATCTATCAAAATATTGCAATTCATTATAAATTCACATCTTTAAAAAAACACCACGTTGTTATAAAAACAAACAAGTTTGTACCTATATCCATCATCGATTTTGAAACCATCCAACTAAAATTAAACAGGCCATAATTATAAATTGGTTATAAATATTGACTTGAAATTTAACGACATTACTCCTTTCGCAATGTTGTCTACTGAATTTTACTGTAATCCCCTGGAGACGACATTACGTGGAAAATCTAATACTAGTTCCTCAATGACATAAATATCCTTAGTTTTCTCAGAATTCTTTTTGAGTTATATAAAACAGTTAATCTGTTCCGATGTTAATCAACGAGGAAAACATTTATTTCTATTAGACATTTATAAAACGTAAATTGAAATTAATCCCCAGCCTGTTTCGTATTACACGCCAAGAGCTTGCTTAATTAATAATTTCAACTTAATGTACTTAGTAATCACAGTTGAAAGGGATTTTCATATAAAACACTAATATTTCGTGCTTTATTGCGACATTGCGTGTGTGTTATATACAAGAAATTTAATTAGATATGTGAGATTAGGTTAATCAGGCTTTGATTGTCATAGCGATGCGAGTAATGGATTGTATTAATATAAATGTAATTCTGTACAAATCCATATTTAGTAACCGTCTACATTACTAAAGGAGTCCTTTAAATTTTAAATCAAGCTCTATGAAATTGTCTTAATTATGAGTGTATTTAAATGAATTTAGTGGTGCAAAACCATCTTCGCAACCGTTTATCTATGAAATAGGTGCAGACATTTTTATATTCTGTCAAGTCGTATTACTACGATTGGAATATGTAAAGTACAAACGGCTTACCCTCATTATTACATACATAGATAGCATCACGCCTAATTCCCATAGGGGTAGGCAGAGACAACATCCTTCCACTTGCCACATTCCTTGTATATCTCCTTCGCTTCTTTCATTCTCATTAAACCTTTCATACAAGTTCGTCGGGTTAGAGTACTCTTCACCTGGCCGTTATTTAAAATGTCCTGAATTTGGTCCAGGAACGTTCGCCCCTTCCAACTTTCGCATTCACTCTTGACTCATAAATCCTTTTTGTCAGTCTCCTTTCATTCATTCTCTCTACATGCCCAAACCATCTAAGCATACCTTTCTCAATTTTAGTCACTACGTCTTCTTTTATACCACAACGTTCTCTTATCACACTATTTCTTACTCTGTCACTCAGTTTTAATCCACTCATGCTTCTCAACGCTCTCATCTCTACCGCATTTATTTTACTTTTGTGATTCTTCTGCCATACCAACCATTCACTCCAATACTAAATGGCTATTCATAAAGGCGTGCAGAGCATCATTTAATATATTCCCTGCATTCACTCTCCTTTCAATATAACTTTCACATGTTACATCTTTTGTACATTTAGATCCCAAGTATACAAATTCTTTCACCTCTTCCACTTGTTCCCCATCTATCAAAATATTGCCATTCATCATAGATTCATCTCGTTCAAAAAGCATGACTTTCGTTTTGTTTACATTAACTTTCATTCCTTTCCCTTACAAAGCTTCATCCATAATATTTAGCATCTCCTAGCGCTCATTATTATCTACAATATTAGTCCATCCTTTTTAATATTTGATATAAAAGGCTACGAGAGCAACCGTTATATTAATTTTAAGCTTATATCAGTACAAGTTACTGTGAATAAAGAAGTTTACTTCAGAAACTTCTTAAAGAGAAACGGGTTTGTTAATAATCCTCCACATTCTGCTCATTTAAGGTGCCAATACATATGCTTTAAAGGATTTCATTAAACATATTTACAATGCTAGAGAAAACTTACAGAATGTATTGCATTCGTCTGTGATCTAACTAAAGCATTCGATTATGTAGAACATATCACTCTTTTACAGAATTTAATCCATTATAACGTTACGTGGAAGTAACGTGATGCATTAAGTCTGTTCGTCTTTTGAATAAAATTTAAAAGCCATCAAAAGAATTAAGTCATCTGGATCATTTGTGGAAATAGGTGTTCTACAAGGTTCCANCCATTTTTAAAGAGGGTTTAAAGTACAAACGGCTTATCCTCATTATTACATACATAGATAGCATCACGCCTAATTCCCATAGGGGTAGGCAGAGACCACGTCCTTCCACTTGCCACGATCCTTGCATATCTCCTTCGCTTCTTTCATTCTCATTAAACCTTTCATATAAGTTCGTCGGTTTAGAGTACTCTTGACCTGGCCCTTATTTAAAATGTCCTGGATTTGGTCCAGGAACAATCGCCTTGCTCTTATCTTCCCCTTCCAACTTTCCCATTCACTCTTGACTCAAAATCCTTTTTGTAAGTCTCCTTTCATTAAATTCTCTCTACATGCCCAAGCAATCTAAGCATACCTTTCTCAATTTTAGTCACTACGTCTTCTTTTATACCACAACGTTCTCTTATCACACTATTTCTTACTCTGTCATTCAGTTTTAATCCACTCATGCTTCTCAACGCTCTCATCTCTACCGCATTTATTTTACTTTTGTGATTCTTCTGGCATACCCCACTTTCACTACCATTATACATAGGTGTTGGCACCAATCCTTCTCCATCACAGCCAGTCTGGCCATTTTAGACACCACCTGGCTATTCATAAAGGCGCGCAGGGCACCATTTACCATATTCCCTGCATTCACTCTTCTTTCAATATCACTTTCACATGTTCCATCTTTTGTAAATTTAGATCCCAAGTATACAAATTCTTTCACCTCTTCCACTTGTTCCCCATCTATCAAAATATTGCCATTCATCATAGATTCATCTCGTTCAAAAAGCATGACTTTCGTTTTGTTTAAATTCACTTTAATTCCTTACCCTTTCAAAGCTTCATTCATAATATTTAGCATCTCCTGTAGCTCATTATTATCCATAATATTAGTCTATCCTTTTAATATCTGATATAAAAGGCAACGAGTGCGACCGTTATATTAATTTTAAGCTTATATCAGTACAAGTTACTGTCAATAAAGAAGTTTACTTCAGAAATTTCTTAAAGAGAAACGGGTTTGTTAATAATCCTCCACATTCTGCACATTTAAGGAGCCAATACATATGCTTTAAAGGATTTCATTAAACATATTTACAATGCTAGAGAAAACTTACAGAATGTATTGCATTCTTCTGTGATCTACCTAAAGCATTCGATTGTGTAGAACATATCACTCTTTTACAGAAATTAATCTATTATAATGTTACGTGGAAGTAACGTGATGCATTAAATCTGTTCGTCTTTTGACTAACAAATATAATTTAAAAGCTATCAATAGGACTAAGTCATTGGGATAATTTGTGGAAATAGGTATTCTACAAGGTTGCATTGTGGGCCCTTTCCTATTTTTATTATATATAAATGGTAGACCAATATTTTTAAAGTAAATGTATAAATTATTGTTTTAGAGAAACTATCACTAGACGTCTCAGTATATAAATGGAACGTTAAGTTAGATGAGAGTTAAATATTGTCCTATATAATATAAACTACATATTCTGAAAAGGGGTTATAAAATCCACGCAGTTAAAGTCACGGTATTGGCCCAATATCTACAATGGCGCCGGGTTTAATTATAATTGCTAACATATTTCATTATTAACGATGGGTCCATTAATATTTGAATAGATAATGCAGTGCATGCACCGGAAGCATTAATTCTAATGCGTTAGATGGGGTTAGTGTGGTGTCACGAAATTTTGTTATTGTCTTTTGAAAAGTGTCATTCACGACTTAGATTACTGCTTCCCCGAGTAGTACCCAATTTCGTATGAATATGGGTTAACCCGTTTTTAGTAAACGTCGAATTCGCTGAATATACATTTCAAGTAAATCGTGCAAATTTACATCCATTTTTTTCTTATACATTCTATCTCATGAGAATGTTGCGAATTCCATTGTCAATGAGCGTCCAGTTCGTACAAGGCATCAATTTGCTATATATAAAAGCAGTTATGTTTTACATGGTTTCAACCCCATAGTTCCCGATCCTGTAGCAATTTGGAGAAGCCTGGTCTTTAGGGAATGTCTATATTTAAAACAGAGGAGTTTTAATAATGAATATGACTTTACAATTTACAAGAGAGTCGCTAAAAAACAAATTCAAGGCAGTTAACATAATGACAGTTCACTGCATATACATATTAGATAACTTATGTATATCATATAACTAAATGTATATCATATAACTTACGAAACAAAAACAAACATGTTGTAAATTCTAGTAGGCTGCATAAGATTAACAATTCATTTAAGGGTAACTGTATACGTTTCTATAATAAACTCTCACAAGACGTTCTAAAGATTTCAATTAATAAATTCAGCGACGATAGAAACGCCTGGGAGTGAACGAAATATATTNATTTGATTTGATTTGAATGAGTGTGACCATTTTTTCCCTTTGTACTAATCTTCGTAGTATCGTTTGTGTAGTTACTGATGCCGTGGAACTATGGAAAAACCTGTCCTTTGCGAGGGTCACCGCATTGAAAGGAATATATATAGAAAACAATGCTGTTAGGCTTTGGCTTCTTTAATAGTGCATTTCTAATAGAGAAATATATGGAATATTATGGCAAGTCAAATATAAAACATTATTATAATTTCTGAAATGTTGTACCGGAATATCGTATCTAGGAAATGACATTTTGTGGCCTAAATACAGACAGGTATAAATCGCTGCATGTTTGAGATTATCTTAAAGTCTTTGTATTGTTTCACTTGATTGTCATTCAAAAGACATCGCGTGTTATTAACGTATACATCACGATTAAAGTTACATAATTTACGAAAAGGCCGAATTTAACCGTCTTCTTCTTTATGTGCCTCTCCGACTCACGAAGGTTGGCAGTCAGTTCTCCAAATTTAGCTTTGTCCCTCGCGAGGCTAAATAGTTGCCACTGCCACTTTGCCCATCATTATTACTTGTAAGAGTCCGTACCTGTCATGTCTCAGAACATGGCCCAGATACGCAATCTTCTTCTTTTTGACGGTCTTCCAAAGTTCCCGCTGACAATCCATCTGACAATCCCAAAAAAATTTAACTGTACGCCAGTTAAATTATTTAGTGGTAAAACCTAGCTATAGTCAGTTACTGACTGCAGCTCGTAATAAGTTAGAGCGCACGTCTTCCCGCCTTCCTGAACTCTCAGTCGGACTTATTCGGAACATTAAAGATGTTCCATTAACAGATTGATCTGTTGGATTTTACCAGAAAGAGGGAGGAGCTCTTTAAGTCCCTCGCATCTGTACTATGGTTCAGGGTTTGTGAGAAAATGCAAACAGATAAAGAGAGCTCTGTTGAGTTTTAGAGGGTATTGCGAAGTCTCCTCCCTCTTCAAGTTTCATACTCCTGAACCATGGGTCAGATTTTAGAAAAGACGTGCCGCCACACAAAACGCTTAGAGTCAGGTGCTGTGTAGAAATTATGGCGCTACTATCTGAAATTGCATCATCACTTACGATCATAGTGAAATGCTAACTTTAGATGTTTTTTAATGCTATAGCAGCATTAAAAAACATCGAAAAATAATCCAACAGAAGCAAAAAACTTTGTTTATGATGTATCTATATAAGACCGCCCATTGTACACTAGAATTATTTTAAGTGAAGTTATTGTATTATGTTTTTTTGTGTTTTGTTCAATAAAGTATAGTATCTATCTATCTATCTATTTCACGCTTTTCTACAAATAGGTCTATTTTCGCTTTTAACCAACACTATTTCCTTTCAAATCTCATTTCAAATCACGTCATTGTATTCTTTTTAAATTTGTGCAATATTTGAAAATACAGTTGATTGTGCATTTTATTTTTCCATTGAATTGAAATTTTATAAAATGTATATGAAATCAATTTATATTTGTTTAACAGACTTCCCTGAATTAAATTTAAAAATGAAACAATTGTGAAATATTGGTCATTCCGATAAATGTGTCAGGATTGGGAAAAGCTAATGGAGGGAGAGAGCGAGAAAACACTTTATTGCACACAAACTAAAAATAAAAAGACACATTAACTAAGATACTTATTAATGTAAATTATAGCGTGCAAAGGCGGTCTTATTGCTACAATCTCTTCCAGACAACCTTATTATGTAAACAAGCAATCTAAAATAAAAAATAAGGCAAAACAGCGCCAGAACTTAAGTCGTCGTCGTCGTCGCTTTAACCGATGGACGTCCACTGCTGGACATAGGTCTCACGTAATGACATCGACAAGGCCCGTTCCTGCGCTGCCTGGCCCAGCGGCTACCAGCGACCCTCTTTATATCATCGGTTCACCTTGTGGTCTGCCTACACTGCGCTGTCCGGTGCGGGGTCGGCACTCTAGCACTTTCGGTCCCCAACGCCCATAGGTCCTTCGGACTATGTGCCCCGCCCAGTGCCACTTCAGGTTCGCGATTCGTAGGACTATGTCGGTGACTCTGGTTCTACTACGGATCTCTTCATTTCTGATTCGATCACGTAGAGAAATTCCGAGAATAGCCCTCTCTATCGCACGCTGAGTGACTATGAGCTTCCGCATGAGGCCCATAGTCAGTGACCACGTCTCAGAACCGTAGGTCATCACTGGCAACACGCACTGTTCGAAGACTTTGGTCTTCAGGCACTGAGGGTTATCGGACGAAAGTATCTGTCGTAGTTTCCCGAACGCAGCCCAACCGAGTTGGATTCGGCGGTTGACCTCCTTCTCGAAATTGGACCTACATAGCTGGACTATATGGCCCAAGTATGTGTACTCATCATTATAATTTTCGTCTTATCCATGTTCATTTTTAAGTATAATATATAAAAATATTTTTTTGTATTAATCATCAAGAGTTCCAGATTGATTCTGCATTCAATCGATAAGTAGACAGTTTTAGTTTACTAATATCGTTAAAACTATTTTGGACTTGAAATATAGTTAAGTGATTTGGTAATGGAGACGATTATAAAATGCAGATTTCGCTATACTCCTATTGGATCTGGAACACCTCAGTGCACAGCTACTTCACATAACACTACATATAAAATGAACAACATTAATAACCGTTTATAAACCACATGTAAGCTTATTAGTGGAAATTCTTAGTGTTCCGTAACTCCCTACTTGCCAGGCGTAAAATTATAAGTGGACACACGGAATTTAGCCATCAATCACATGGATTTAAATACGTAAGTCCGTCCGTGACACGGCTTAAACTCCGACGGAAATTAACTGAGAAATACACGAAGCCTTAAGTGGAAGAATGTGTTACAAATGTTGAAGAGTTTTTTTCAACGCTGACAGGTAGCCCTGGACTGTAAGCTGACCTGTTCGTAAGTTATGATATAGTCAAAGATAGAAGAATACTAATTTGCTAAAAAGTAGTATACGTCTTCGTTGACTACAACTCTTTGTTAGGTTCATAGCAAAAATCTCTTTATGAATACCCAAGCCGTCCTCTCGTCCAAAAAATTTTCTACTTTTTAATTCCACAGCATGATTCATACACACATACATAGCATCACGCCTCATTCCCTTCGAGGTATGCCCTTCGAGGTAGGCAGAGACAAAGTCCTTCCACTTGCCATGATCCTTTCATATCTCCTTCGCTTCTTTCATTCTCATTAAACCTTTCATACAAGTGTACTTCATCAATCTTTTCATTCATTCCTCCTCTTACATTCAATGTAGCAAAGCAGTTCGCTGTACCCCGTTTCTCGCCACCATTAGGAACGTGACGTAATGGATTGCGAATCTCATCGCCACCATTTTTGTTTATATTATTAACACCATTGCGTTCCCACGAGTAGCAAGGGAACATAGGTCCATTCCGGCAGAGCCCCGCAAGCCGGAATAAGGTTAGCTTATTCTGGGTTCGCCCGGTCCCAGGGCCACCGCTGGCTGGCTGGCTGGCCAAAATAGCTCCTAGCCATGAGTACGTCGGCACGGTTCACCTTGGACTCGCAGGAAAATGGAGTAAATGGGGGAAACGGGTTAAAAGACAGGAACTTTTCAAGGACGAGAATGGAAAATATAAGGTACATACATACATACATAGCATCACGCCTCATTCCTATAGGGATAGGCAGAGACAACATCCTTCCACTTGCCACCATCCTTGCATATCTCCTTCGCTTCTTTCATTCTCATTAAACCTTTCATACAAGTTCGTCGGTTTAGAGTACTCTTGACCTGGCCGTTACTTAAAATGTCCTGGATTTGGTCCAGGAACGTTCTTGGTCTTCCCCTTCCAACTTTCGCATTCCTTTCGCTTTCAAAGATTCTTTCATAATTTTTAGCATCTCCTGTAGCTCATTAGCGGATGACGCAAGTATTACTTGATCATCAGCGTAGAGTAAACATTTGACGAGTAATTCATTCATTCTTAACCCATCCATGAAAAGGTTGAACAGCCATGGTGACGCAACACATCCCTGTCGAACACCTCTTTCGACAGGAAACCACTCCGTGTACGCTCCGTTTATTTTGACACAAATAGTAGAATATAAGGTAGTAGGTTATTACTGACTCGGAAGACCTGAGAAGATTCAGTAATAGCTCGTGCAGCCGGGATCGCATACCCGTGTACCTACGACTATACGAGAGATAGACAAAGTGTGTACCCTCTGATTTAGCACGCATAAAAAGGATGTTGACAACTTATATATAATATTAGCAAAGGTATTGATATCCATATTATGGGCTATAGTCTGCCAAAATTTAAAAACAAAAAACAATCCATCTTCCTTTTTATTTTATATCTCTATTTGGTTACTTTGTTAGTTGTCGTTTCTAATGTGTTTTTTCCGTTAGTGTAATTTTCCAGTAAGTAGGTTCACTTCTTATTCTAAACTTGTTATCTTTAAGATTTATTTGAATTTACCTTTTTTTAAGATGTAACCCGTGGGTGCCCTTTTTAAATAAATAAAAAAATAGCAACTAGCCACATACAACGCCGTCCACGAATCCAAAATCGGAAAAATTAGAAGATGTAATTGTTTCTGACAGCAATACCCTCAGCCTTTCATAGCAAAGTGTGTACTTTGTCCATTGCCCCAGTGCCATAGGTTGTGTGTTGTTCCGTAACGTCAATTTGCGAAATTGCATATGAGTTTTGGCACACAACAGACTATTCTGGATTCTGCTGTGTCCTTTATTAAAATATAGCATATTCTGGGTCCTATTGGGACCTTAAACAAAGTATACCCTGTTCTGGGTCTGCTGGGTCCTGAATTAAAATAGATTACTCTGGATGCTGTTGGGTGCTTAACTAAAATATAGCTTATTCTGTATGCTTTACAAAAATGTAGCTTATTATGGGTTCTGTTGTGTCCTTGACTAAAATAAAGCTTATTCTGAGTTTTGATGGGTCCTTAACTAAAATATACCGTATTCTGGGTCCTGCTGGGAATTTAAACAAAGTATAGCCTGTTCTGGATTCTGCTGGGTCCTGAACTAAAATAGATTACTCTGGATGCTGTTGGGTGCTTAACTAAAATATAGCCTATTCTGTATGCTTAACAAGAATGTAACTTATTATGGGTTCTGTTGTGTCCTTAACTAAAATCAAGCTTATTATGAGTTTTGATGGGTCCTTAACTAAAATATAGCCTATTCTGGGTTCTGTTGGGTCCCTAACTAAAATATAGCGTATTCGGGATCCTTATCTACAATACAGCTTACTCTGGATAGTTCGGAATCCTTAACTAAAATATAGCCTATTCCGTATTAAGTTGGGGGCCTTAATAAAAATAAAGTCTAGTCTGGGCCTTGCTGGATCTATAACTAAAATATAGTCTATTCTGAATTCTGCCGTATCCCAAACTAAAATATAGTTTATTCTGAGTTTTCATGGGTCCTTAACAAAAATATAGCCTATTCTGGATTCTGTTGGGTCCATAAGTAAATATAGCATATTCTGGGTCCTTATCTACAATACAGCTTACTCTGGATAGTTCGGAATCCTTAACTAAAATATAGCCTATTCCAGATTAAGTTGGGGGCCTTAATTAAAATATAGTCTAGTCTGGGTCTTGCTGGATCTATAACTAAAATATAGTCTATTCTGAATTCTGCCGTATCCCAAACTAAAATATAGCTTATTCTGATTTTTGATAGGCCCTTAACTAAAATATAGCTTATTCGGAGTTTTAATGGATCCTTAACTAAACTATAGCTAATTTTGGATTATTATGGGTATTTAACTAAAATATAGCGTAATCCGGATTCAGTTGCGATCTTAATTAAAATATAGTCTGCACAGACTCTGTTGGGTCCTTTACTAAAATATAACCTGGTTTTTGGTTCATATACAAATGTTAAATCACCCTATTCAAGCAATTATCTTATAGCTTTCACGTGTTATTGTTTATCAAACACAAAAGGATCTTAGCGTTAAGTTATTATTAATATATCTAATAGTGTTAGCGACTACTTAGAACATAGATTAATTAATTCTAACATGTTTGGATTAACATATGTGGGAGACGAGCCCGTTCAAAGGATTAGCTCTCGTGGGTATTAGAATATGTTGAAAGTTATTCTATTTTATATATGCCTATATATAATAATTTAGTGTTTGACTAACATTATTTTGTTAGAAATTGTCACATTTCAAAGGGTCTCGTACAAAAAACATTGTAACCTATATATCAGGTGTCTCAAGATAAATTTTAAATTTATATAGCTTTCAAGCGCGGGGGTTATGTCAATCGGTAGCCTGGCTCTTGGGAATTCAGTTGCTATGGAGCGTTTCTCAGAGCATTCTATTTAACTAGGCCTCATTTTTTTTAAGACCTTATGGTAAGAGCTTCCCGTAAAAGTTATTATCAAATATTTCCACTTAATTCTTGATAGATTGAAACACGTTAAAATCTTCGTAAGACAGTCTTTGTTGTTTAATGCTAATTAAAAAGATTTCTCTCTCTAATCACTCCTTCATGACTGAAGATCCTGGTCCTGGTAAGATCCTAATCGCGAACGGATCCACGCTTTCCACCGTTTTGTTGGTGGCCATCTTGGCTAGGTTATAAAAAGTAGTTTGTTTGGTCTCGCTCAATTGGCCAGCCCATCGTGTCGGGGAACGGCCTCGAGATCTTTTTATAAAACTTATTGAATCCTCTATATAACAAAACCTAACTGTAATAAAACAAACGAAATCCATTCAGTTTAGTTACATCAGCATTTCACCGACCAAGTTTGAATATTACCTCACTGTGTACACCAGAGAATCAAATTTTTACCTGAAACAATAAAAAATTAATTAATATCAATAATATGAGTAATTTTCAAACTTAAATTTGAAGCTAACATTGCTAGTTTACTCTCTTTAGAATCAACTGGCAATCGTTAGTTTGTCAACAAGTAAGCGCTTTGTGGGTGTGTCTTTATTAACTTATTTGAAAAAGTGATGTGCATGAAGAAGTGTTAGTTGGAGAGCGTTGAGAAGAATGAGTGGATTGAAACTTGAATGACCATGTAAGAACTAGTGTGATAACAGAAGGTTGTGGTATAGAAGAAGATGTAGTGACTAAAACTGTGAAAGGTGTGGTTTGGGCACGTAGAGAGGATGAATGAAAGGAGACTGACAAAAAGGATTTATGAGTCAAGAGTGAACGGGAAAGTTGGAAAGGGAAAACAAAGACATTTGAAATAAGGGCCAGGGCAAGAGCACTCTAAACCGATGAACTTGTATGAAAGGTTTAATGAGAATGAGAGATATGCAAGTATCGTGGCAAGTTGAAGGACGTGGTCTCTGCCTACCCCTAAGAGAATGAAGCGTGTTGAAATCCTATACAAATCTAAGCATTAATAACTACATATAATGGGAGTGCCTCATTGGTCTAGTGGTTAGCATGTTCGACTACAGGCATGAGGTCCTGGGTTCGAGTCCCGGGTCGGGCCAATTCGAATATCAATATTGAGTTTTCTATTAAGATTTTCTCAATATTTGCCCAAAGTTAGGAAGTTGGCGGAGTGATCCAACCCCATACCTCGGAGAGCACGTTAAGCCGTCGGTCCTGCGCCTGATCCTGCGCTCTAATAACCCTCTCTTATGCGAATGAGAAGGGCTGTACCCCCCTGTGGGACGTTAATGGGCTGCTACTTACCTTACTTTAACCTTTTTTCGTTTAGTAATAAAAAAAACATTTCATATCACTTTCATGTTAAAGTAAATAGCAAATACACGCTATTAATACCCAAGGTTATATATAAAATCGTTTGAGCAAACATTACAGCGGTTGAAGCGGTAAATCTAAGGTTTTATCTTAACTATCTGTTTATATCAGAGGATATTGTGCTGAGAAAATGGGTATTCAAATAACGGCTTTAGGTTTACTTAAAACGATAGCTCTACACCTGTATATATGTTACTAACAATCTAATGCTTTGTTTAGTTAACGAATCTGAATAATCAGGTCTTTATTATTAGGTTAGATGTTGGTTAAATTTTAAAAATTAAAAGTACAAAGTACACATGTCAAAAGTGAAACTTCTTTGGCACACTAATTTTTAAGTCTTGTTTACATTTATAAAAATGGAAAAACTTTAGATTTCCAAGACTTGGAGGGAGGGAAAAAGGAAGATATGTAACGAATTTAATTGTCGTTAAAATATTAAAAGTGGCCAAAATTAATAGAAATAATTTATTAAAATCTCAAATGACGAATTGTGAATAAAAATGCCACATGATGTTTGTAAATATCAAAACTACCTAATCTTCAAATTAAATGGCATAAAAAATGCTGCACATCTTTGTGACGCTAATGATGCGTTTCATCCGTACAAATATTGGCCTAAAGAAGCTCCACTTCAAAAAAAAACTGGCCTGATAACTCAAAGACTGAGGATTGTTGATACAATCGGGTTTAGATTCGCAGAGGGTCTGTGATGGGTCTAAGCTTAAAAAATCCTCTCTTCTAGTAATGATAACATGCCTTCCAGAAGTACGACTCTGTTAGGCTGATTGCTATAAGATTAACATAGTATTAGTGTTCGCGCCAGGTGGCGCTAAGCATCGGTACTCTATGAGCATAGCTTAGCCGTGGTAAGAAACCTCTAGCGAGTTGTCAACCGCGAAGCGATGGTGATGGACGCGAGAATAAACCCGCTTCTGGAGTTTTGTAGGGAAGTGCGGTCTCCGGTGCGGTCGGTGGCGGGTCATAACGCAGTTAGGTTAGCTAGCCCACGCGTTGGTCGCAATAATCCTTCTTTCCACATCCTTCCACAAGACACATCCCACGTGATCATTCATCTGCCAGGGCTCGTCGTCGAGGAGATCGGCGCCTGGAGACCAGATAGGTATAAAATTCACTAATTCTGTTCGACCCCTCTGGAATCTCTCGTATAATTTCTCCTTCCGCCGTCTACAGTGATCGAGGCTACCTTCACCACTGTGGGCCCTGGTGATCCTTGGTAGCCTCTCATGATAGGGTCACGGCCGGCGTAATCAATTAGAGAAACACACTAACTTTTGTACTATACTAATATTGCGTCATTAATTTAATTTATACTTTAGCATTACTTCTCTTAAAACAACTACTTCACGAGACACAGCTCGAGAGACTATCGTAGCAAAATTGTTCCATTCGTTAATGTTATCTCGCATTGCATAACATTTCGTAATATTTCACAATGCTTTTGGTTTTTTTTAATGTTGCTCCTATATTACTAAGTTGTTACTCAACTTTCTATATTCTAACAATTCTCTCTCTTTAATGTGGCACAACGAAGTAACATCGTCTAGTGTTACATAATTTGAATCATCTTTTTAGGATACCTTTAATATAAAAGGGCATAAATTTTGATATCCCATTGCACACGACATTATAACATAAAGTAAGGTAAGTAGCAGCCCATTAACGTCCCACTGTTGGGCACAGGCCTTCTCATTCCGAGGAGCGAGGGTTTTTAGAGCCACCACGATGCTCCACTGCGGATTGGCAGGCATAGTACACAACTGCACTCTTTCTTTCACTCTCATAGTCCGGGGTGACGGGAATCCAACACGACCGGAGAGAGAACAGGCGCAGGACCGACGGCTTAACGTGTTCTCCGAGGCACGGGGGTGGATCACACCGCCAACTTCCCAACTTCGGGCAAATATTGAAAAAATCTTAATAGAAAACTCAATATTGATTTTTGATTTGGCCCAACCTGGGAATCGAACCCAAGACCTCATGTCTGTAGTCGAACATGCTAACCACTAGACCAATGAGGCAATATAACATACTCTTTCGAAATTCGAGACAAGATGAGATTTAATAAAAACCCTTTTATTTCTAAACTATAAAATTTCTTATTACTTTTCTTGTTGGAACTTGAAAATTATGTTAAATAACATATGTATAAAGTTACGAGGATTGAGAAGAAGCCCACAACAAACTGACTGTATTCCTTCTGATCAGCTGGACCGTTAGACTATAGATAATTGCTGTATAGAAAGCAACCTTTTTGCAAGACAAATTGTTTGTCTATCAGCTGCATTTTCAATCGTATGCAAATTTGCTAGTTTACACCCAGTTTATAGTGACATAATTCAGGAGAGATAAACTTTCAATTCATCACAAATCGTAGCTGTCGGTTTTACCGGACTGCAACATGGAAAATTGCACATAAAATAAAAAAGGAAAAGCGCCTTAGCTTTCCTGTAAGTTGTCATATCATTACCAGTGGATATGCTCGTTTCTTTACATAGTACGAAATGAAGTCGCTTCCGCTGTCTTTTCACTCAGATTTTTTAAACTAATCAACGGATTTTAACACAGTTTTCAGTATTAAATAAAGAGATGCAAAAGGAAGGTAAATATGTATAACACATATATATTAAAATACAAAAAAACTAGAAAAAATCAAATATTTGTAATGTGATGTCGTAACAAACATTTTGGTGCACTTAAATCGTAAACGATGGTTAAACTTTACGAGATAAACCAAATTTATGTATTAAGAATTAGTATATCTTTAAAAGATTGATAAAAAAAGTCCAGGATAGTATATATTTATCTCTAAAAACTAACCCCTAGTAACCATTTTTATCTATTACATATTACAAAAAATATGTGTCATTTCCCAAGCTGTTTAATACAATAAATTATAATTTTTTATCCGATTTAATACATTACGTAAATTGTATATTTTACGTAGATCAAAGCTACCATAGACAAAGTTTTATTAAAATAGATATTTTAAAAGATATCAGAGATTTAAAAAGCATGAGGTGGCAAAGTCACGTAAGCATTACGCAGTCGCGGAAACTAACTTCAATAAATTATTTTGATTTATACCACAGATAATTCTATGATGATATAGCATAGAATATGTCTGTAGTTAACTACCCACATTATTCATATAGGAATAAATTTGAAATTTTCTCACATTAGGCGTAGAGAGATTGTTTTTGCAGCAACCCAAGCATTAATAACAGTCACCCGGAGGTTTTATCCCGATGCCGTTTGAGAACTTAATCTACATAACGGTTTTCGTAATGCCAGGGATATGAGGTCGGGCAAGGCTATAACATACACTCTATTTCAGTATATTATACTTACATCGTAGTGCAAAATCGTCAAAGGACTTTAGGTGGGATTATCTAATTCCACTCGCCAATTTACAAAGGCTTACTTTTAACATAAATAACGCCACAACAAAAAATACATTGGTTATTTGCCCTTCTAATGAAAATATGAGATGTGTGCTAATTAAATGTCTTGTAGTAATTATAGCCGTTTAAACCTTCAACAAAACTCTACATGGACATGGACAACTTTAAAACAAAGTAATTATAAGATTTGAGTAAAATATATTTAAGGAGAGTGCTAACTAATAGTAGGCATTGATAAATGTAATGTTTGTTATTCAAAAACACAAGCATATTCAGTAATATCGCCATGTACAGCGTGAGCCTATTTTGCATATGTCATAAAGATGACGTGCAGATATGTGTGAAGGTAATTTATAGTCAGTGAGTGTGCAACCTCCCATGGTGGGTATATTGAGTAATATTTTATCGATTGTCGGATTGAGCACACATCTCATACTATATATATAGTTAAGTCCTTTTTTTCTAGTCCCTAGATTGTTATATTCAGGAGATGGTTCTTATGGAAGAATAAATCAAGGTTGTTGCGTAGAACATTAGAAATTTTAGCCCATTGGTTCCCAACCTGTGGCCCACAGGAGACAAAATATAGTCCCCGCTCAATTTAAAAAAATCAACGGCCACAACATTACCATCTGAAGCTGACGATGAAGTTTTGCACCAAAACTCGAGAAATCGTCTTGTGCTATCTAATAATTTATGCGAACAAGGATTTTCTGCTTTGTTGCTAATCAAAATGAAGACCAGAAATCGTTAGAGAGAAAGTGATGATTTGCAGAGAGGATATAAGCTCAAAAGTTCATTATATTTATTAATAAAAACTGTTAATGCAAATTACACTGAGTTTCTAATTATATAAGAATTGATCCAGTTTATTTTTGCTGTGTTTATCCTTGCCCCTGTGATCAACAAAGAAGTTAAACTGGCCAATAAAAGGTTGGAAATCACTGTGCTTTTGTGGCATATCTCCGGTTCTCGTATCGGTATACCAACAAAAACTATTCACGCAAGAACTAGTGATAAAAACAAAGAATGTTATGATAAAATTAGAATAGTAGAAGTCTTTACTTCAACAAGGCACAAAATATATTAAATGAATATACAATATGCTATAAAAACATTATGTTTCGTAGCTAATATTTGCAGAGGGACTAAGTGACCATCTGTCTGTAAAGCAATCAATCGGAAGGGAGTGCTTGGCGGTAAGTGCTCGGAATGTACTCTGTATTATTAACCATCGCTCCATTTCACATTATGTAATAGCGTCTCCAAATGAAAAATTACACAAAAGAGTAATTTCAGTTGTAAATGAAACTATTACAATTAACAATCAACAATTAGACTACGTATAAAAGGACTTTTATCTAGGGCAAATAGTCTCAGCAACAGAACAAATGCCGAAAGAAATCTAAGGGACATTAGCCAACAGTTGTAAAAACAATAAAGTCAGATGCCAATGTCAGAAAAGCGAAGAGTGTTTTAATCTTTTTTTTTTTGCGCTGGGAAATGCCTTTACACACCCTGATGAAAGACTAATTCCATCAAGAATCCCTCCCCATCTATGAGTGAGATCACTAGAGGTCCCTTAACTGCATTACATTCTAGTGACCCGGATGGCACCGACTATGAGGAAAGCATGAAGTGCATAAGTGCGACTTCTACCATCAAGTTTCCTCCGACGGGGAGGGAGAGCTCCAGGCTCTTGCTCCCTTAGCCTATCATTGGCCTCCTTCAGCGAGATGACGGTGTCGCAAAAAAAGGCAACCGCTTTCCACCGAACTTCACACAATTATGCTTTCCAGTGAAAGATCTCCTCTAACCAGCGACAACAAGATATGCGCCGTATCTACAGGAGCACAACACTCATAACAGGCGGGCGTTTCCTCACGACCAACGACCTGGTGCAAGTACTTGCTGAAGCAAGTCATTCAAGCGTCATTCCAAAAGGAGTAGGAAGAGACCACGTCCTTCCATTTGCCACTATCCTTGCATATCTCCTTCGCTTCTTTCATTCTCATTAAACCTTTCATACAAGTTCGTCGGTTTAGAGTACTCTTGACCTGGCCGTTACTTAAAATGTCCTGGATTTGGTCCAGGAACATTCGCCTTGCTCTTCCCCTTCCAACTTTCCCATTTACTCATAATCCTTTTTGTCAGTCTCCTTTCATTAATTTTCTCTACATGCCCAAACCATCTAAGCATACCTTTCTCAATTTTAGCCACTACATCTTCTTTTATACAACAACGTTCTTAGACATGAGCCTTTGTTGAAAGACAAGCTATAAGGAGGATAACCAAATGCCGAGAAACTACTTTCAGTTAGCAGAAGGCTGATGTTACAAGACATCCTGAATTACACAAGAGTACAGCTGGTATTTCACATTTTTTTTTGCAACAAAACGAAATAGATGATACTCCATAATCCATTAGTTCACGTCACTTATGCTTTTTTATTTTTACATGAAATATGTTAGTGGGTGAGGAACATAATATTGAAATTTAGACACGTATACATCAAACATCCGATGGAATCATACGCGTCACGATGTACTGGAAGTTTTCTATGAATATTAAAAAGATAAAAGTTCACAGAATATGTTTTGTATCACTTTATTTGACTAAATGAAATTTGAAATTTTTAGTAGCAATAAATACTATAAGCTTATTCTATTACAGCTCTTAAGGTCGAGGTTCCAGTCTCTAGTTTTTCCCTACACTTGATCACTCTCCGCGAGTGCTGGTATCATCCATAAAAGAATGCCGTAATAGAGAGTGCACGTGTGTTTGCATATAAACGGCAGCTATTTAGTAATCTCTGTGCAATTAGCTAAAACTCCTAAACAGCTGGACTGATCTTGATGAAAATGTGCTCACGTGAATCCAAGTATGTGCCAATTTAATAATAAGATTCGACAATTAACTGATTTCCCCAAATATTTGCTAAAATATACAATAGTAAATAATGTATTCTATTGTTGGTATGTTAGCACTTGACTGTGGTGTGCTACGCTCTCCTTCTGTGGGGATGTCATGAGGCGGAAGGAGATGGCGAAACAATTGAGGCAGGCGAACGTGACCACTTCGACCGTTCGCAGGAGAAGGCCGGGAAGGAGGCGAGAGGCCCACGATCGCCGTCTCCCTCCTTAGTGGTGACTTTTGGGTCCGTTCGGGGTCCGTTGCGCAACAAAGAGAGGTCTCGTGAGGTGGTTGGTGGCTTACCAAGTGCTCTAGGGGTTGCAAATGTCCGTCAGTCGCGTTCTCGTGACCCCGTCTCCGAGTGATGTAGGAGCACCGTGGAACATCTTCCCGAGTACTCCAGGTATCCACGAGGATTTCTCAGCGATACAATAAAAAATGATTTCTCCTAATATTATAGTAGTAAGTGATAAATAATATCAAGACATTTTATATTTATTTAGTTTTCTGCGTGAAGACAACATATCCGAGGGGCGCGGGGATTATGTCAATCGGTAGCCTGGTTCTTGGGAATACAGTGGCTATGGAGTAAAAAATTCAATTGGTGCAAGTATTAAAGCCCCAAGATGCCAATAGTCGGAGGTTTTATTTGGTAAATCAGGTGATTCAGCGATTTTCAACGATACCAACATTTCGTTTTCGGATGAAGCTCATTTTCATCTTAATGGCCACGTAAATAAGCAGAACAGCCGCTATTGGAGTGCAACGAATCCGAAACGCAAACATCATAAACCCCTATATTCGGCTAAAGTGACCGTATAGGCTGCGATTTCGGCGCGAAGAATTATCGGTCCCTACTTTATTGAAGACGAAAGGAAGTGTGCAGTTACAGTGAATTCAGAGCGTAATGTAGAGATATTAGAAAACTTCCTGGAACCTGAACTGCAGAACTTTCCTGGCTATAACCAAAGAACACGATTCCAACAGGACGGAGCAACTTCACACACGTCCAATATGTCTCTGCTACGTGTTTGTGAAATTTTCTCAGGTAAATTGATCCCTATGCCTATCCCAGATTTAACCCCTATGGACTTTTTCCTATGGGGTTATCTTAAATCCAAAGTTGACGCCAATAAACCGACGTCATTGGCGCATTTGAACAGAAATATCCGCCACGAAATGGCAGCCATCCTTGAGTCCACCTGCCGAGTCGTCATAAGTAAATTTAGTGTTCGATTCAATGAGTGCCAAGAACGCGAGTGTCTTCATTTAGACTACATAATTATTGAGAAATAAATCCCCGAAAAGTGTATTTTAATAATTAATAAACATTTTTTCTATACACGGCTAATTTTTTTTTAATTGATCCACTTCATATGAAATTTCTTTTGAGACACCTTATAATTCTCATCATGGAGTACCTTCTTCAATGTGTAATTTGGCAGTCAGTTGTTGAAAAAGCTTTCTCTTCTGTATTCATCTTTAATTATGACCGGGCCAGTCTCGTTTGTGATCCATCCTTTACCACAACAACCTGCTCAAATTAGAATCCTCTTTAGAAATGTCAGTTTTCTCCGCAATTATTTGAGTACGTTTCATTAACTCAGCATTTGTGATGAACTGGTTCTATATGATCCGATAAATTTCCCTTGGTGCCATCATCACCTAAGCGGATAAGACATAAATTATCTCATAGTATCGAAACGCCAATTTTTTGCTTATCGACTTTCCGGAGTGTTGGTGCCAACACTTATGTATGGTAGTGAAAGTTGGGTATGGCAGAAGAATCACAAAAGTAAAATAAATGCGGTAGAGATGAGAGCGTTGAGAAGCATGAGTGGATTAAAACTGAGTGACAGAGTGAGAAATAGTGTGATAAGAGAACGTTGTGGTATAAAAGAAGACGTAGTGACTAAAATTGAAAAAGGTATGCTTAGATGGTTTGGGCATGTAGAGAGAATGAATGAAAGGAGACTGACAAAAAGGATTTATGAGTCAAGAGTGAATGCGAAAGTTGGAAGGGGAAGACCGAGGCGAACGTTCCTGGACCAAATCCAGGACATTTTAAATAACGGCCAGGTCAAGAGTACTCTAAACCGACGAACTTGTATGAAAGGTTTAATGAGATTGAAAGAAGCGAAGGAGATATGCAAGGATCGTGGCAAGTGGAAGGATGTTGTCTCTGCCTACCCCTATGGGAATGAGGCGTGATGCTATGTATGTATGAGGCTAATTCCATTAGTACAACAGTCCAGACCGAAACTACAAATTGCAAGTTTCTTAATATGTCTTTCCGGTAGTTGAACCCCTGACCTTAACCAACGAAGCATAAACTCTTAACTATTGTTTAAAAAGTTTAAATGGTATAAACTTTTAGTAAAAGAGATACTTTAGCCAGAGTGGTTTCAAAATATGCGATAGTAAACGAGGTGTGTGGACGAGTGTTAAATTGACCGCGATGTATTTTTTAGTACGACCCCAATAGACGTTTTTGGGTGTGAAAATGACGAGGGTTAGATTACACTCTCGTCGCTTACACAGTTCGATCATAAACTAAAGTATGCCTGGTTTATAGCCCATATCTCAGTTAATTTTGAACCCTATATATTTACAGAATTGAAAAAAGCTTGAGGGCCTTGCTGGTGAAATGGTGCTACTGTTTGCTTGTTGAGGTGCTGGTTTAGATTTCCGGAATGCTTCATAGTGAGATTGCAGGAGAAACTGTAGTCTCCTATCATGTCGTTGGAGGAGGCAATGGAGAGGTAACGAAAACCTCCAGCAGATGTTCCTTCCCTTCGAAGGAGGAGAATAAATGGCAAAGGCGTTCTTGTGAATACATCTTGTCTCCTCTTTGAACCCACTAGTCATTTTGATTCAGAAATGTCAGGGCGAATGCATAAGAGAGCTGCTGACACTCCCATCTTAGGTTAATAAGGTAGGAGCTGGATTTTAAGGGACATCTTAATACATCAGGCGAGTCTCACACTACTGGCCTCTTGTCAAAAGGTTTTGCCTTAATGCTCGTATGAGCGAGGAGGCTAGCAGTGGAACATTATTGGGCTGACTCTCCATCATTAAAGATGGGCAGTTAGGTTTTAAAACTTCTCCCTGTCCATGGATAACTGGAACCGATTAGTTTTATTACACTTCATTCAATTATATTAGCCATAACTTCTCTCTTCTACCCATGCCACCTTTTCCGACATATTTATTAATTGTTCTGGTTTCTAGCAGTTGCTTACTATCATGTGCTTAATAATGACATAAAATTTCACATATATTATGTTAGATTACCGCCATATCCCAATTACAACGAGACATCGCATTTATTGCTTTCCTGGTGGGTTTATGAAATTTATTGGCCCGATTTACCGTGTCTACCCTCGATTGAGCGTGTAAAAATTTATCCCAAATTGTTTGCGCGGTTTGGTTGCGTCCTTCTATCTCTTGATAATGTTTTTTTTATTAAAGCTTTTTTTATTACGCACGTGGGTTACAGTAAATATTTGCATGTTTGCAAAGTGAAATCGTTGGGTCAGGAATCCAATATGTAGGGGTTATAAGAGATTTAATCAAATTGTGACATGAATACATCAACGGGATTCTAGAAGATAAGAAGGTTAAATCATATCATCTATACATTGTATGCGCCTAGGAAGCATCTCTCTATTATCTCTATTACTATTATCGTTATATTTCAACCAATTTATACAAAACCTTATCAAATTATATATGCAAACCATCCTCAAGAATTACTCTATCTATTGGTGAAAATCATATGAAAATCGGTTTGTTAGTGTTTCAATTAATCGCGAACAGACTGACAGACGCGACCAAGAACTTTGTTTTATAATATACATACATACATAGCATCATGCCTCATTCCAATAGGGGTAGGCAGAGACCATGTCCTTCCACTTGCAACGATCCTTGCATATCTTCTTCGCTTCTTTCATTCTCATTAAACCTTTCATACAAGTTCGTCGGTTTAAAGTACTCTTGACCTGGCCCTTATTTAAAATTTCTTCCCCTTCCAACTTTCGCATTCACTCTTGACTCATAAATCCTTTTTGTCAGTCTCTTTTTATTAATTCTTTCTACATGCCCAAACTATCGAAGCATACCTTTCTCAATTTTAGTCACTACATCTTCTTTTAAGCCACAACGTTCTCTTATCACACTATTTCTTACTCTGTCACTCAGTTTTAATCCACTCATGCTTCTCAACGCTCTCATCTCTACCGCATTTATTTTACTTTTGTGATTCTTCTGCCATAAGCAACTTTCACTACCATACATAAGTGTTGGCACCAGCACTCCAGCACGCACAGCCAGTCTGGCCCTTTGAGACACCATCTGGCTACTCATAAAGGCGTGCAGAACACCATTTACCATATTCCCTGCATTCACTCTCCTTTCAATATCACTTTCACATCTTCCATCTTTTGTAAATTTAGATCCCAAGTATAAGGGTATATATTAAATATCCTGATAAAATCTCTTAAAATTGGGATTTTGAAGAATAAATAACTGATTTTTTATGTATTTTAGAGCTTCGAAAGATTTATATTATTAAAATCAGAACACTTCAACAGCTGTGTTACAAAATGTTATATTTTTTTTGGTTTTCTGAAAAGATTTTCCGTTCTATCAAAGAATTTTGGTGTTGCGGGTTAATACGTATTTGCTTTGGTGTATTGAAACAGCACGATGGGTTTTAGCTTCAAGCTTAGCTCCAATCCTCGGTGATAAGTTTATTTGTATCCTGTAATGGTATGTTTTTTATCTATTAGATAAGCCAGCAACTTTATTGTACACCTTTAGAGATACAGAGAGAAAAGTACAGAAGCAATTGTAATATGACGTTACTAACGAACTAATAACTAATTAGCATGGTATTTTGGGTTAAAAAGACTATAATTTTAAGGCCTTAACACCACCTTTATTTATATGTATTTGTGTACAGATTAACACAACGATAACAAGGTTTTCTCTACTTGAATTTTAAGATTAGCTAAATTATTTTCAAACAGAACCAGCTTTACAGACGAATATTTTGCAACGATAGTTCCGATCTCAGGTCTCCAGACGCCGAGTCCAGACCAAATGTAAGATAAAACACATAAAATAGATTGTCCCAGACAGGTACAGGTATAGGATTTATTGCCTTTCTAGATTAAAATTAGTATAAATGTTATCCAGCTAATATTATAAAGAGGAAACATTTGTGTTTATGTATGTTTGTAACGTTTTCGTACAAAAACTACGGCACCGATTTCAATATTTTTTTCAGTACTATAAAGCTACATTTACACTGAAGGACATAGGCTATATTACTTTCTCAAAAAAATAGGGATCCCTAAGAAAAATACATTAGTGTAAACCAAGGTGCGAAAAAATTTGTCGCCAAAAAATCTTTAATCGAGTGCGCTGCGAAAACTATTGAAGATATAACAAAAAAATGTTGTACAATATTATAGAATGTATTAATATCTACAAAAAAGTCCACTATACCATATGTATAATTACTGTAGTTATGCCACTATAACTACTTTTTAAATTTAAAAAATCAATAAAACTGCTGACAATAATCAAACCATATAATTCATACCTCTGTATTTATTCTTATTATATTAAATGATATTTTATTAAAGACCGTTTCAGTATCTATAAAATAATTTTTAAATTATTAAAATCCGACATTCCATTCAAAAGATATAAAGACTTTTAAAATGTCAATCTAAAAAAATCTGTGTTATGAATACGACCGTTTGTTGTACGTGAACACGTCTCTTAACGGTTAATAGTTTCTATATAATACAATATTATTTATGTTAATCGATAGATTTTGACAAGATTTAACTATTAAAACTTGAATGAATCGAACGTAGTTACAGCTATGCTTGCGAAGGATGAAGGTTGGAGGGCGGTAGTCTGCTTCTGTGAAACCGTTATGGTTAAGAAGGAGACCGCCGAACGAGACCGGCAGAGGCACTCCCGCCCTGAACCTGAGATGTCAGTGCATTGAAAGAAACTATCTAGAAATAAAAAAAATGAAGTCCCGGGTGTTGGCGTTTTGTGACACAATGCAGTGTGAATGGGGGATTTGCACTGCTAAGTAGAGTGAGAGTAGAGTAAAATAAATGCAGTAGAGATGAGAGCGTTGAGAAGTATGAGTAGATTAAAACTGAGTGGCAGAGTAAGATATAGTGTGATAAGAGAACGTTGTGGTATAAAAGAAGATGTAGTGACTAAAATTGAGAAAGGTATGCTTAGTTGGTTTGGGCATGTGGAAAGAGTGAATGAAAGGAGACTGACAAAAAGGATTTATGAGTCAAGAGTGAATGCGAAAGTTGGAAGGGGAAGACCAAGGCGAACATTCCTGGACCAAATCCAGGACATTTTAAACAAGGGCCAGGTCAAGAGTACTCTAAACCGACGAACTTGTATGAAAGGTTTAATGAGAATGGAAGAAGCGAAGGAGATATGCAAGAATTGTGGCAAGTGGAAGGATGTGGTCTCTGCCTACCACGAAGGGAATAAGGCGTGATGCTATGCACGTATAATGTAACTTCTGGTTCAGCAGCGGGGCAACAACTCTTCAGGAAAATTAGCTTTTTTTGTATTGTCTTATTGTTCTTCCAAAGCAGCGATATCTGTAAGCTTGGCTCTCTATAATTGGTAATCAAATTTGATGTTTCCCTCTTATACAAGGCAGAAGATGCTAGTAAAGTTACAAAATATTTAACGAATTCTATGCTTTTAAATATAAAAGATATAGTGTTTATTCTATTGCCATATTTATTGTTGGGGTTGCGTTTATTTATTCGACGGGCAAACAATAATCGCGGGGGCTTCTGTAATAACATTTTTCATAAGCTTAGGGGGTTTTATTTATGGTTTCCAATTGCTCATATTGCCATTTTAGTTGCCCCTGTATCCCTAAAATTAATCATTCTCTCCACTGGTTTACGAATGTAAGAAATTTTGCTGACTAATATTATTGACAGTTTTTCTCTTCTCTCCCCAACGTAGCTTATAACTGATATTTATGTTACGAAAGTTAAACTTAAAAGCTTTATAATAGGAGTTACGAATTTTATTCAAACCTGAAGATAGGTTCGATTCGAATAAGTTCAAGTGGGGGTTTACGCTATGTGTCGCTCTTTCGACTATTTTGTTGCATAATAAATTGCATATTGTACAAATATAGTAGAAGAAAGTGAATCCAAGGTGAAAATGTTTTAGGAATCTCTTGCCAGTATTATCATTTAGATTTTTTATGGTACCGACTCTGGTAGGTGATTTTGATTCGATTCGAACGCTATTCCAACGCCCCTACTTTATAATCTCATTTGTTTTTATTACTGATGATATTGATGATAGAGTTTAAGTAATATATGAAACCTAATTCTTTCTCTTTCTATCTTCAGTAACTTCTCAATGACCTTGCGTAATTACACTTTTCGTTACGCTCTCGTCACTCATTCACTAATGTGCTCTTAATCTGCCGTGGCAACACCTATTTCCAGCAAGAGGTATCGCCTAATAGGAGGAGCCTAAATAGCACAACGTGGCGGAGGCCCCGGCGAATTTTCCGGAGATCCCGGACCTCTCCGTTATACATAGAGACAGGCCATCGGGGGGGGTTTTTGTGGAAAATACCACATCACCCGATCTATCCCCCAAAAAGGTCGGATATCTTAAAAAGATTTCCCCCTCGACATAAAAAAAAGGTTAAGGTAAGTAGCAGTCCATTAACGTCCCGCAGCTGGGCACAGGTGTCCTCTATTCCTTCACTCTGCTGGAGAGAGATCAGGCGCAGGACCGACGGTTTAAAGTACTCTGCGAGGCACACGGACAACTTCAGGCAAATTTGGGAAACTTAAGGCAAATATTAAGAGTCTTGAATAGAAAATTCAATAACGATTTAGAATTGGCCCGACCCGTGTCACGAACCCAGGATCTAATGACTATGGCCGAATTTACTAACAATTAGACAAAGAAGCACTTCAGCAGTAGCACTTGTATAAATCCTTAATCCAAGAGTAATATATAATAGATCTAGAAAGGAAATTTATTATATAACATCAGTCTGTTATTCAACCAGACTTTTTGTTCCAATTCGCCCGTGAAGGAGTTTTTAGACAGGCAATATTACGTTAATATCAATTTCTTTGTCCATTGCGACGTCCTAATGAATCGTCTAATTGGGGTCCAGTTCGTGTCTATTTTAAATGAGATCGTTGCGAGGATGAAATTAAATGCTCTAATTAGATGGTGTATTCTAACAAGTTGAAGGGACGAAATAGAAAAGGGTTAAACGGACACATTGTTACGTTGTGTTTTAATAATTTAGCGGACACTGAAGTAGGTTTAGACTTTAGAGGGTCCACCATAGATAAACATTAAAACTTGATTGGATTTGTCGATTTCTTATCTAGATAATAGATTTCAAAAGTTAAATGACGTTTAGTCGGGATCACCGGTAAAAATGGGTGTCCCTCAAGGATCAATACTTGGCCCTTTTTTATTCTTAATGTATATAAACGATTTAGCTTACCATGTGAAAAACAAATGTGATGTAGTGCAATTTGCTAATGACATGTGTTATTTTAAATATATATTGCTCATTGTAATATATATAACTATCTCTAAAAGAGTAACTGTTGAGTTTGTTTCCGTATTCTTCTCAGCGGATTCATATTTCCGAACCGTTGATAGAATATTTGACCAACGGACAGACTTCTGACGATTCAAAAGTGCTTTTTGAGCCTACTATTACTACTGAGAATTAGAGGATATTTTGATTTTGATTTCGGATAAGTGGCAATTGAAGGGACCTACATTTCGTTAGAGATCACTATTTTTATATTTGTTTGATTACTACATTAGGTGGATCCGCGACTTTGTAAACGTGGATAAGCGTTTTGCATAGAGGTAATAGTCTTTCATCTGTGTACCAAACTTCATTTAAATCGGTTCAGTACTTTAAACGTAAAAGTGCGACAAACATACATAGTGAACTTGAATAAAGACTTCGGCGTTCTATCTTGGTTAGCAGCACATTGACATCCCACTACTGAGCACAGGCCTCATTCATAGAAGAGAGAGTTTTTAGGGCATTCTCTATTCCTTCACTTTCGTAGTGGCAATCCGAAAGTCATGAAGAGAGATCAGGCGCAGGATCGACAGCTTAACGTGCTCTCCGAGGCACGGGGGTGGAACACACCGCCAACTACATAACATACATATATCACACCTCATTCCCATAGGGGTAGACAGAGACCACGTCGTTCCACTTGCCACGATTCTTGCATATCTCTTTCGTTTCTTTCATTCTCATTAAAACTTTCATACAAGTCTAGGACCCTTCGCCGTGGTCTTCCTCTACCAACTTACTCATTCACTCTTGGCTCATTAATCCTTTTTGTCAGCCTCCTTTCATTAATTCACTCTACGTGCCCAAACCAACTAAGCATACCTTTCTCAATTTTAGTCGCTATATCTTTTTTTATACCACAGCGTTCTCTTATCACATTATTTCTTAATTTTACACTAATACTTCTAAAAATAACACAGTGAATTAGAAACTGTAATGTTCTAAATTTCCTTTCACAGCCTTTGTTTTATACGTAAGGATAGTTGCCATTAAGGTATCATCTTAAAACCATGAATATATCATTGATTAAAAAATTGTTAGAGCCTTGACTCAGGTCAGGGCCAATGCACGTTGCCCCACGTCACGTAAAATTGCGTGCTAAGGTAATGTATGATAAAAATTACATAATACGTCAACCCTGACGCGAGGGGCTGATTAATGACAACTGAGGGGTTGCAAACCCCCAATATGCCCTGAATTTATTGCTTATACTTCCCATTATCTCGTTTTATTTACATTGACCGTATGAAAATATAGTGATGGCCCTCGATAAATATATTGACTCGTGTTTCCATCGAGATGAAATTTCAATGGAAAAAATAAGCACCGTTGCAATAATTCATCGTGTAATTTAATAAACTTTATGTTAACGTATGCGATGTATACAAAATAATATCACGAGGATATGTTTTTGCGTATATCCAAAAATTCTTTATTCAAGTTGGCTTTAACAGTACTTTTGAATCAAATACAGTTTTTTTTCCATAGATTTCAATGACTGATGATGATATTAAAGGACGACTTCGAAACAACAGTAACGAGGGTTCCTTCAACAAATTCGGTTAACTTAAGAAATTTATTTCCATAAATAACATAGGATTGCCGATAGAGATACAGATACCAAATCCGAAGTAATATTATAAGTGAGAAAATAACTCTCTCTGATTTCACGACAAAATAACTGAACTGTTTTAAATGAAATTTAGTACAGTAGATAGTCTAGAGGCTGTGAAGGGACATAAACTACGTTTTATACCAAAATCAGTAGCAAATACGAGACGTTCTTCATCATAGTTTTCGTAATATTCTTGTCATCGTGTACGTGCCCAAACCATCTAAGCATACTTTTCTCAATTTTTGTCACTACATCTTCTTTTATACCACAACGTTCTCTTATTACTATTTCTTACTTTCAAGCTCAGTTTCATCCACTCATGCATCTCAACGAACTTTTGTGCTTGTTCTGCCATAGCCAACTTTTACTACTACTATATATAAGCAATGGCACCAACACTCCGCCATGCATAGCCTGTATGGCCCTTTGCGACACCATCTGGCATTAATTCTGGTTATTCATAAAAAACGTGCAGAACACCATTTACATTATTCCCTGCATTCACTCTCCTTTCAATATCACTTTTACATGTTTCATCTTTTGTAAATGTAGATCCCAAATTTACAAATTATTACATATCTTCCACTTGTTTGTTCCCATTTACACACCAATCATGAAATACGGAATTGTTCCTATTAAAAAGTTGCGTAAAAATGTCAATGATAGCTTTTAAAGTTGAGTCGTCATAACCAATGTGAGCATAATGCAGTAGATTGACAAAATCTTAACCTATTCTTCATTAAAGAAGACTAAGTTTTTGTGTTCACAGCTATATACATACATATCATCACGCCTCATTCCCATAGGGTTAGGCAGAGACCACGTCCTTCCACTTGCCACGATCCTTGCATATCTCCTTCGCTTCTTTCATTCTCATTAAACCTTTCATACAAGTTCGTCGGTTTAGAGTACTCTTGACCTGGCCCTTATTTAAAATGTCCTGGATTTGGTCCAGGAACGTTCGCTTTGGTCACTCTTGACACATAAATTTTTTCCTTCATTATTTCTACGTGCCTAAACCATCTAAGCATACCATTCTCAATGATAAACTAAAAATCACATAAAAATCTGTTCTCTGTTATACAACGATGACGAAGTAAACTAAACATTAAATATTAAAGTTAGAGAAACCGCCAAATGTAAAGTGAAGTTACGAGCAAAGTTTATATATAGCAAAGTAAGTCACTAAGTAATTGCCTGCACAAAATTGAATCCACAGAGTAATCTAAGAGCATAAAATTTAAAATTTCAAAAGTGCATTTCTTGAATGCAGCCAACGCTTTCAAATTTTGAACGCGTCCGCTAGATGGAGCAATCTCGGAAGTGGTGACGTGGTTTCACGGAGTTTACTCTCGTGGCTGGCGTTATGGGTCTACGTGATCGCACTGCCAAATCCATTGACTGGTTATTATTGTTGAAACGTCCGATATTCCAATTGATTCCTATAAAGATACTGCGGCAGTGAAGATAGATATAAAGATCGCTACGATTTCGTAGATGTAACCGTTGATGTGATGCAACTACGTCTTATGGTCTAAATAATGGTTTTGGGTACGTCGTTGGATGTTATCATCTGCAGCTCATTTACGTCAGTGTAAATATCGAAATAATTACGAAGACATATTAGCTATTCTAAAAGCACATAACATTTTGGGCTTTGATGAAAAAATTAATGAAATATGGACTCCTAAGATAATTACTATTTAATATATTCCAATTGATTCCTGTATAGATACTGCAGCAGTGAAGGTAGATATAAAAAAAGATCGCCACGATTTCGTGGATGTAATTTGATGTGATTTCAAAATGTAAAAAGTTTATATCGCAAAAAGCAACCACGTCTTATGGTCTAAATAATGGTTTTGGGTACGTCGTTGGATTTTTGCATCTGCAGCACATTTACGCCAATGTAAATAGCATAATATTCACGAAGAATGATTAGCTATTCTAAAAACCCATAACATTTTGGGGTTTGATGAAAAATTCGATCAAATTTGGACTCCTAAGATAATTTCTATTTAATATATTCCAATTGATATAGATACTAGCAGTGAAGGTAGATATAAAAAAGATCACCAAGATTTCCTAAAAGTAATCGTTGATGGGATTTCAAAATGTAAAAGTATACATCGATGTGATGGTGTTTATGTTTCACATACGACACCTCTATCTAATGGTCCGAATTAAAGTTTTCTACAATTAATACATGTTGTAGTACATCAATAGATGTTTGCATTCGCAACACATTTACGTTATTTAAAAAACTGAAATAATGACTAACAATCGTAACTTTTTGGGCTTACATGAAAAATTCGACGAAATGTGGCCATTTCTCGTGAATGTCCTATAAAGATACTGCAGCAGGTAAGACAGTCTATTTCCTTGAGATATTCATCGATAACATTTCGAATGTCCCAATTTTATGCATGTTACTTTTATATTTTATATATTCCAATTGATTTAAGATCGCCACGATTTCGTAGAAGTAAAGATTGACGTAATTTCAAAATGTAAAAGTGTATATCGATGTAATGGTTATTTTGTTACATATTCAGAATCACAAAAAGGAACTACGTTTTTCGGCTTAAATTACAGTTTTCTAGGGTTTCTAGTACATCGTTAGATTTTTAATAGCCGCAGTACATTTTTTCACTGTAAATACCGAATTTATTATTTTTTTAAAAACTCTTAACTTTTTGGGCCTTGATGGAAAATTCGATGAAATTTGGACTCCTAAAATAATTTAATATACCCCAATTGATCTTCGTAAAGATACTGCAACAGTGGAGGTAGATATAAAAAAGATCGCCACGATGGCGTAGAAGGAATTGTTGATGTGATTTTAAATTATAAAAGGTATCGATGGAATGGTCTTTTTGTTACATAGTCGGAATCACAAAAATAAACAACGTGTAAGGGTCTCAATTACACTTTTCTATGATTTTTGGTGCATGTTAATGTAAACACCGAAACAGTTACGAAGAACAATTAGCCATTCTGAAAACACAAAACAGTTTGGGCTTTGATGAAAAATTCCATCAAATTTGGACTCTTCAGATAATTTCTATTTAATATATTCCAATTGATTCCTGTATAGATACTGCAGCAGTGGAGATAGAAATAAAAAAGAACGCCACAATTTCCTGGAGGTAAATGTTGATGTGATATCAAAATTTAAAAGTATATTTTGATGTAATTGTGTCCTTTTTATTGCATATTCGGAATTTCAAAAAGAAACTACGTGTTGTGGACTAAATTACAGTTTTCTAGCGTTTTAGATACACTGTTGGATTGTTAGAATCTGCAATAATTAACGTCAATGTAAATACAGAAATAATTACGAAGAAAGTTGAGCTATTTGTTATTGATAAAGCTTTGCATAGATTATTTTGGTTACAGTTATGATGTCTTCTTTAAAGTGTTATAACTTTTTGGGCTTTGATGCAAAAATAAGAAGAATTGTGGAGATTCCTCGCAAATGTCTTATAAAGATAATGCAGTAGTAAAAATAGTCTATATGAGTCAATTTCTGTCGGATTACGCTCGCCATCAATGGATTCTATGTTATGACTTCTTAGATAATCATCAAAATTATGTCGTGTAACACATCATAAGAAGAGGAATTAAACCGCCATACAATGTTTTGCTATATCTCTAAGGGATAAGGTAGCCTTTTCGTGGAAAGCTCCTAAAGGATCTTTGCCAACAACAATTTTCATTCATCAATTCACACTAACCCTAGAATGATTACACATATGGAATGATTACACATACACCTTCTTCAAGAATCACTAACGCCAACAAGCCAGCATTATTATTAAGCACATCTCGTGTTTAATTTTTGCTTTGGAAACAAACTCCTATAAGTCTGATAAATACTATAAGTCTAACTGATAAATACGTTCCCTAACTCATGTTCAAAAAACGTATGTTTATATAACAGCTTCTATGAGGACTAGCGAAGTCCTAGTCCAATTATTATAATGAATTAACAAAAGCATGATACTGTAATAAAAGTAATAAATTCCACGTAGTTTTTGCGAGAGGAAAGAAACTTTCCAACATTAAAAAAGTCTTCAATAAATTTAGTAAACCCGGAAATATAACTCGGTACTTCTACCTCTTGATGGAACTATCTGCAGCGCTGCGCAAGGGAGGTCATTAAAACTTTTTCCTTTGTTAGTTTCTGTCCTTATAAAATTGTTATTAACGTTATCTCGGAGGGTCCGTATTTTCCGAAGGGAGTCAAAGGCCTTAGTTAGGGACTGTGGATATACACGTTATATACAGTAGTTGCTATTTGATTAGGACTTCCTAGGGAGCACTCCCCTTTTATGTCAGTGATGTCAGCAAATGGGGATTTATATTACCCGGGGGTCTTATACGAATTAGTTTTCTTAGTTACATTGAAAGGAATTCCTTTTGCAACATTTACGGTTCATAAGATTGCGATAAATCTTCTTGGGGTTTGTTACAAAATATTATATTAGAAACTTTGTTGTATTTATTCAATTCACGATGAAATTTTCAATCCTAAAAAAATACCTATCTATTAAACCACTCAAGTGCAAATACATTATAATAGTCTTAAGTAGGTTAAAGAGCTTTATATTGTATAACAGATCTAACATTTAAATTACACTCCTGATTATATCTAGTATGTGCAAGTTTTCCTTCATCGAAAAGGACAGTAGTAGTACCTTCAAGGGTTTTGAACCCGTGACTCTTATCATGGATCTAAGCTTCTGTAAAATACGTCATCATGATTTAGCAATTACTAATTTACGCGTTATTGCTGCCAAAATAAGTGGTGAAGAAAACGACCCATTGCTATAGCGTGCAGGTATTTCAGTTATCGATTTTTATAATACTGCAACCAAACGTCATTAAATAAATCACGGTGAAGGCTGTAATAGAACTTTCGATACAGATAGAGCGTCAAGTTTCACAAGTCAGGTATTTTATACAGTATTTAAACTACTTAACACTTAATTCATAAATTAAATTCAAAAGGTTAAGATATCCGAGGTATCTGTAGTATTGGGTGTTTCACAAGGAGTTATTCTGAGCCCTCTTCCATTTTTAATATATATAAATGATATGCATCATAATGTTAAAGACATCTGTGATATTGAGCTATTAGCTAATGATATATCATTACTTTTACTTTACTAGCAGTAAGGATTATTTAATGATGTTATTCTTGAGCCGGTTATTCATATTTAAGATCTTTTACACAATGTATTTGATCAAAAGAATTTTCGATATACAAACAATTGTTAACATATACGATTGTTTCTTGCTTTTATAAATAAGCTTAATTGAACTGTTAGACAAGTGAAATAATACTAAATGCTTTTAATTTACCATAAATGATGGAAGTTCTTACTCCTGAGCCTAATTTTAAAAACGATGATGACAAAGTCACGAGCAGGAGCCAGTTTCTTATAAATTCAAACGAATGAAGTCTTTCATTTCTCAATATATAAACGGAAAGCAAGCTCGTGTTACATTTACGTAGAAATATTTCCACGACGTCATTTCACTTAACTTAAGCATTTCAACTGCCAAGAACATATCAGCTTTGCGGATATAAATTTTTATACATTCGCTACTTATTTCACCGCCGCGACTCCGCCAGGCGGTAACTTAATCAGAAAGCCATTTTAAATATCTTTTACCTACATTTGTATAGGTAACTTTAGAGTGAATAATAACAAAGCTACAATCTATTGGTTTTAAAGCTACAGTTAGTTACGGATGCTAAAAATAAACTCAACAATCATCACAATTGTGATATAATTGAGGCCAATTGATCAATGGCTACACGTTGGTGTTCGAACTTTAGGACTATTCGGATTTAAAAAGATGGTGTTACTCTGTTTCGAATACGTAAAGTATAATGAAATTCATACATACATAGCATCACGCCTAATACCCACAGAGGGAGGCAGAGACTACGTCCTTGCACTTGCCACGATCCTTCCATATCTCCTTCGCTTCTTTCATTCTCATTAAACCTTTTATATAAGTTCTTCGGTTAAGAGTGCTCTTGACCTGGCCCTTATTTAAAATGTCCTGGATTTGGTCCAGGAACGTTCGCCTTGGTATTTCTCTCAACTTTCCCATTCATTCTTGACTTATAAATCCTTTTTGTCAGGCTTCTATCATTCATTCTGTCTACGTGGTCAAACCATCTAAGCATATCTTTCTCAATTTTTGTCACTACATCTTCTTTTATACCAATAAATATAAAGTGATATATAGAGCTAAATAGCAAAAAATTCTACTGGAACAAATGAATTATTTAAAAACATTTACAAATTGCTTTTAACTAAAATACAATTATGAAGCAGATTATAATGTTGATATAGACCGTCAACTTAAATCTTAGTTCTACTTACAAATCAATCACAATAATCCCAACTTCACTTTATGTGGGTAGATTAAAATTATACGATTTTTAATCGCATTAAATGGTAAGAAATATCGCATTCGCAGTGTTAAGACGAGGGCATCTAGTGGTAATTTAAAAAAAAATACTAAAGAAACTAGTATATCCACGCATTACGGCGAAAACTATTTAAATGTGTAACTTTATCGACACCAGAACTCATGCTTTTGCATTTTCGTAAACCGATCAGACCTAAAATGTTATCGGGAATTTGGGACCCGCTGGAAAACCAGATGACTTACTAAAGCCCAGCGATATCTTCCATTTCCATTAGTGAAGCACCAGAGAATCGGTATACGCAATCTACAATGGTACCCCGAAAGATTTCCTCTGGAAAACTTAAGAGAGAGGCAGGAGAAGCGTAAATCTACACCTCCTGTATTCCAACGTCCTTCGACGAATAGGGAGCTTCCACAGCATCCTCCCTCTGCCTCTCATATGTTTCTTTCAGCGATTTAATAGTCTCGCAGAAGGAGACCACTGGTTAACGTTATACCAATTATAACCCTTAGCGAAAGGAAAAATTATCTGTCCATTTAAAAAAATGCATTATTTTCTATTAAAGAGAAAAATCGCCATATTGTTTACAATGCATAACATAATGCAGTCAAATATTACATCGATATTGTATTCATAACTACATCACCACTTATGCTTAACCCAATTACTTCGCATTCACGCAACAATGTAACTCTTTTTATATTAAAAATAGACATAGAAATATAAAATCTAATTAAGTATCTAATGTAGTAAGTTGGTAATTATTTTTTACATAGTATAACAACATTTGGTTAACTGAAGTTTAGTATGACCATAAAAACAAAAGGGTAAAATATACAAAACTACTATTAGACCAGTGTTTGTGATAAGAGAACGTTATGGTTTAAAAGACGATGTAGTGACTAAAACTGCAAAAGCTATGCTTAGATGGTTTGGGCAAGAAGACCAAGGCAAACGTTCCTGGACTAATTCCAAGACATTTTAAATAAAGGTCAGGTCAAGAGTACCCTAAACCGATGAACTTAAATCAACGGACGGACAATGATAGAAGCGAAGGAGATATGCAAAGATGAGAAGATTGACTTATCAAAGACATCTATACACAAACTCCAGGACAGAAATGCGTATTCTACTTTGGGCTTCTATAAGTTCTTCTAATCCACGCAATACTTTTATTTATAGTAAGATTTTTCAATAAGGTTTATTTCAATTCTTTAATTTATTAAAAAACACATTTAGAATGTCTTCTGCATTTGTTATAGAAACGTATACCCTTTAGTGAATGTCTCTTAAATTTTTCTCGCAGTCATAAACTCTTTATCCAAATTTAGACAAAAATTGCTTCTATATCAGCTGTTTATGGACAAGGAGCATGTCAACTGTGCTTATAATGGTAATGTGAAGCGTGACGCCATAAGCATATGTCCGCCAACCCCAATAACACGAGGGATTCCCTTTACGGACCAAATGCACATAGCGTGTTGATGGACGTGTGTACGGAATTATTCATGGGGGTCGTTTAGGCCTGAAACACTTCAATGGACACTAATGTTTCACACAATTGATGCTGTAACAGGCAAAAACTTAGTTAGCTGTATAACGGCTTCACTGGCGCATTGTTGTATGTATTTCCTCCACTAGCAGGGGTTTTAGGTTCGATATATATCAGGACAGACTGGACTGGAGGAGGCGTCTGCCGAGGCTAGTTATAATTCTACGAATAAAAAAGTGCGTGCGTAGAAAGTACACATGTCAGAAGTGAAACTTCTTTGTTAGACAGTTAGATATTCTTCACAAATCGCTGAGCCTTTGAGGAGTTTCATTGATCATCATATTTGACTACGACAACCACTTGACAATACCGACGTTACGGCAGATGACTCAAGTATCCCGAGAGCCTGCCGAATGTCCTTAATATGCTCCTAAGAATTGAAGAGTTCCGTTACTCTGTAATGGATCCCATAAACAAAACCTAACCAAAATATCATCAAACAACCTTTGAAGTATATCCTTAAAATTAAAAAAACGACTTGTCGAAGTCGGTTGGTGTGATCTTGAGTTATTCAACCTCCCTCAAAATACACCAATTTTTGTGCTCTAGGCCTTTTTCCACAACACTCCTGCGGTGACCCTTATTTAACCTTCTCACCTTCACAACTGCCCCTCTCTTCTTCTTTTGCTTTCCCTAATGTACCCTAATGTATCTTATTTTTCCTCACTTCATGTGATATGATAATCAAGCGCTTGAATCTGGAGTTACGCCAGTTACACCATCGGGTACAGTTTCACTTTTATAAAAGCAGTAGCTAATCAATGTTGTTATACACAATAGAAAGGAGTAAAAAACGCCCCAGGACATCCCCGAAATTAGGCAGAACATTGTGCACTAATAGAAGGGGAGAGTTAAATCTTTTGTTATAACCGTGTTAATATCAATCAGGAACAGATGCAATTACGGGGCACAAAAGACCCCTAGGGTTTTGCTATGCCTTTACAAAGTTTGTAACATTTGGAGGGCAACTGGAGTACACTGTTTTGGAAATTTTGCTCAATGTATTTTTGACATGATTGCGTATTGTAAATCAATGGTTGCCGTGAGCATGCACTGAAAATATACATACATACATAGCATCACGCCTCAGTCCCATAGGGGAAGGCAGAGACAACAACCTTCCACTTGCCACGATCCTTGCCGACTTTTTAAATTTGAGAATTTCTGGACTGTGTTAAACCGGATGTATGTAAACGTTTCACTGATATAATTATGAAGACCTCAGCATAATAAACAAATATAGTAATTTAATAGCAAACCACAAATAAAATGATCGTGATCGCTAACAAAATTTTTAAAGGAGGATTTCATTGCAGACCAGTGTTAATTCTCATTCCTGACACAGGCATTCTACACGTAAACTATTTCCAAAATTAAGTAAAACGTTACAACAATTACTCATCAATGTTTTCTTATGACATTATCATTTAAAGTTATCATCCGTAAAACTACTTTACATACATAGCATCACGCCTCATTCCCTTCGGGGTAGGCAGAGACAACATCCTTCCACTTGCCACGATCCTTGCCTATCTCCTTCGCTTCTTTCATTCTCATTAAACCTTTCATACAAGTTCGTCGGTTTAGAGTACTCTTGACCTGGCCCTTATTTAAAATGTCCTGGATTTGGTCCAGGAACGTTCGCCTTGGTCTTCCCCTTCCAACTTTCGCATTCACTCTTGACTCATAAATCCTTTTTGTCAGTCTCCTTTCATTCATTCTCTCTACATG
>JACTOM010000917.1:1915191-1929746 GCA_015832385.1 Elymnias hypermnestra
ATTGGCCCGACCCGGGACTCGAACCCAGGACCTCATGTCTGTAGTCGAACATGCTAACCACTAGACCAATGAGGCAGCCTAATAAATTAAAATACATAGATATAAGGATGTAAATATATACACATATACATACAAAGTCGTCCTATTCGTATAGAGACAGGTAATATATCTTCAATCGAGCAATGTCGTCAGCGGTTTTTAATTTTGTGTTTCATTGCTGGTTTTTTTGACAATGTATTTTCTATGAATATATGGTTTCTTTTAGCTATACTAACAGTTTGTACTTTCGCTACAAAGGTTTAAAAACGCAATCCTCCGTTTACGCAAAATTTTTCAATGTAACTTCACTCCTATTAAGCGTAACGTGGTGTTTTATAACTTAACGAACTAACTAACGCATAGGCTTTTTAACAGTAAAATAATTATTCAGTTTAAACCAGTAGTTTCTGAGATAATTAAGTTCAACAAATCCAAACTCTTCATCTTCTACGCAGCGCACGCTTGCTGTGGTGAACCTGTTACTTCTCTAAACAGAGATCCACACGTCTAACTACTAAACCCATCATGTGCTTTGCCCCTTCTAAGGTAGCCCTAATTGCATTGGGCTTAAATATGTTAAGCTGCGAGTGACAAGGGTCCGCAGTGCACGCGTTGCCTCTCACGCGATCCATCCACCTGCTTGTTAAACGATTTGCTTTAACAAGCTTATTTCTTTCTTTTATAACTATATTTCAAACAAACTCCAACTGTCAAGAAACAGTGATTATAATAGTAATGTTGAAATGAGTTTGCAATCACGAGATGTTTTGTTCATATATAGTATTTGACACTCTTAAAACAGATACCGCTTCAACATGAATTATTAATTCTCATTAAACCTTCGATACCTTCATATGAGTTCGTCGGTTTGAGTACTCTTGACTTGGCCCTTATTTAAAATGTACTGGATTTGGTCCAGGAACGTTCGCATTGGTCTTGCCCTTCCAACTTTCCCATTCACTTTCGACTCATAAACCCCTTTTGTCAGTCTCCTTTCATATATATTTCAATATTGAGAAAATCTTAATAGAAACTCAATATCGATTTTTGAATTAGCCCGACCCGGGACTCGAACCCAGGACCTCATGTCTGTGGCGGAACATGCTAACCACTAGACCAATGAGGCAGGTGAGTAAGTACTCAATCTTTAATAGTTTTAGCAGCGCACGCGATAACAGATTTTTTGTGCCAATTTTTTCACAACTTTGGTTATATTAATGCCTCTTTCTTTGCACAAGGAGTCACTAAACAGGCATAGGGAGACTATGGCAGACGCTACTCCCTCTCGCCGGAGGAGGGGGGGCGCTAGAAGGCGCAATTTTGCTCGCCTGCTCTCCCTCAACTAAATTATACCCTGAAGTTGGATTCATTTGGGGCGCCAGAGCTGAATGCGACAGCGGACATCTAGACCCCAACACCTGGATGAAGAGGGTTCCGCTGGGTTTTAGTGGGTATCCTGGTACGACCAGCGAATCCCACACTCCCAGATGATTACACTTCATCCGGCGTGCATAAAGCATTTCCCAGCGAAAAAGAAAAATGCCTCTTTCTTAGGGATCCCTATTTCTTTTGAGAAAGTAATATAATCTATGTCGCTCAGTGAAAATGCAGTTTTAAAATTCTGAACAAAAACTTGTGATCGGTTCAGTAGTTTATGTGTAAAAAAATACATATAAACACGATACGTTTTGTTCGTATACAACGTTTGACGATCGCGAGTCTCTTCATTCTTCTCCGTGGTTTATATATGTTGGAGTGCAATACTATGTGGATCGCTGGCGCCATCTGACTATCGGCGTGGGGCAGAGTCAATAAGTGGCAGTCCGGAGCGTCTCTCGGGTGACGGCCCGCCGGTGCGGTCGACTATTGAAACTGTAGCATTCCTAACTTTTATTATTACTGAGTTTGTGTAAATTGATATCGGGCAAATATTGAGGAAATCTTAATAGAAAAGTCAATATCGAGTTGTTAATTGGCCCGACCCGGGACTTCAACCCAGGACCTCATGTCTGTGGCGGAACATGCTAACCACTAGACTATTAGGCAGTCGCACTTGAACATTATAATCTGAGTTAATTAGTAAAGTGTTTGATTGCACCAACATTAACCAACAAACGCCCACAGTATGGAAATTATGGATGCCATTAATGACGATGTCGGTGGAAAACCCTACGCCTCTATGCTTTATGCTTCCTTTCTCTCTTATTCTCCGACATATATAGGCGACATTCTCAATACATAAATGATATTATAAACGATCCCATATTGTATTATAAGGTAGGAACTTCGCCCCCATGGTCTAATGGTGTGAAAACACAATTTTCTAGGAATATTTTGGCGTATCTAGTTTATTTTTATAATTAATACTCTATTAGGATTGATTAAATGATAAATAATGTCATATAGCAAAATAGTAAACAGCTTTATTTATTATTTACTTCATGTTCTTAACATATTTTCAAAGAAATACACACACGTAGAAATCTATCTGTTAGACATTTTAAATCCTATGTTATAAAGCTATAAAAAAGCTCTCGTTTTAATTAGTACACAATAAAAAACAACAGGAGTTGTTACCTTAAGAGTTCTCTTAAAATAATGTTAAATTCTCTGGATCATACCTGTAACCAAAAAAAAAAGAAATTAAATACATTGAAAGAATACAAGTTGCTTTTTATAGTTAGATAAATGAAGAACTTAAACATATACTTATACTATGACTGCCTCATTGGTCTAGTGGTTAGCATGTTCGACTACAGACATAAGATCCTGGGTTCGAGTCCCGGGTCGATTGAGCACGTTAAGCCGTCGGTTCTGCACCTGATCTATCGGATTATGAGAGTGAAGGAATAGAGAGTGCACTTGTGTAAGTAACAGCCCATTAACGTCCCACTCGGCACAGGCCTCCTCACTCATATGAGAGAGGGTTTTTAAAGCATAGACCCACCACGCTGCTCCACTGCAGATTGGCAGGCATAGTACGCAAGTGCACTCTCTATTCCTTCACTCTCATAGTCCGATGTGACGGTAATCCTACACAACCGTATAGAGAGATCGGGCGCAGGACCGACGGCTTAACGTGCTCTCCGAGGCACGGGGGTGGAACACACCGCCAATTTCCCAACTTCGGGCAAATATTGAGAAAATCTTAATAGAAAACTCAATATCCATTTTTGGATTGGCCCGACCCGGGACTCGAACCCAGGACCTCATGTCTGTAGTCGAACATGCTAACCACTAGACCAATGAGGTAGCACTTGTGTACTATGCCTTTTTTTCACTCTGGGCAATGACTTTACGCACCCCGTTATACCACCAAAACCCAACGATACTCTCCCCCATCCTTTAGTAGAGCATCAGAGGCTCGGTCGGCGCAATCTACACTGGCACTCCGGGTTACTCGTGTAGGGAATTTAGGAAGGGGGTAGGAGCAGCGTAAATCTACGTCCCAACCTCCTTCGCCGGAGAAGAGCAGCGTCTATAGAGTCCTCCCTCTGCCTCTCATGTGCCTCTTTCAGCGAAATAACAGATTCGCATGCCAGTGGAGCAGCATGGTTGGTCTATGCTCTAAAAACCCTCGCTCCTAGAAGTGAGGAGGCCTGTGCCCAGCAGTGGGATTTTAATGGTCTGTTACTACTACTACTACTATGTATTTCATGCTTACGTAACGTAGTTGATAGCAGAACTCATACTCAAAAATCTCTCAGTTAAAAATTATATCTTTTCCAAGTCAATAACAAGAACGAATCCAGCAAAATGAAAAGAAACCATTCACTCAATAAAAATAATCAACGAAATCAATACAAAGAGAAATAAGGTTCTAATAAAAAATATAGACTACTAGATTGAGTTCACGTGGACATTGTTGCGAGTGAAATTGCTGTCAGCTAAATTAGGTCAAGTATCTGCTACAATAAAGATGAAGAGTTTGAAAGCAATAATCTCAGAAACTACTGACTCAAACTGAAAAATTATTTTAATAAAAAAGCTACAATTTATACAATACATACATCACGCCTCATTCCCATAGGGGTAGCCAGAGACCACGTCCTTCCACTTGCCACGATCCTTGCATATCTCCTTCGCTTCTTTCATTCTCATTAAACCATTCATACAAGTTCGTCGTTTTAGAGTACTCTTGACCTGGCCCTTATTTCAAATGTGCTCGTCTTCCCCTTCTTCCTTAACAAACCTTTCTCAATTTAAGCCACTACATCTTCTTTTATACCACAACGTTCTCTTATCACACTATTTCTTACTCTGATACTCAGTTTTAATCCACTCATACTTCTCAACGCTCTCATCTCTACCGCATTTATTTTACTTTTGTGATTCTTCTGCCATAATGGCGTGCAGAGCACCATTTACCATATTCCCTACATTCACTCTCCTTTAAATATCACTTTCACATGTTAACATCTTTTCTGAATTTAGATCCCAAGTATACAAATTCTTTCACCTCTTTCACTTGTTCCGCATCTATCAAAATATTGCCATTCATCATAGATTCATCTCGTCCAAAAAGCATAACTTTCGTTTTGTTTACATTCACTTTCATTCCTTTCCCTTTCAGAGCTTTAGTCATAATATTTACCATCTCCTGTATCTCATTAGCGGATGACGCAAGTATTACTTGATCATCAGGGTAAAGTAAACATTTTCACCACAATACGACTAATAGAAGTGAATTTACATTGAAGTATAATGCAAAAACGGTACAAAATATCACTTTTTGATAGCTTCTACTGCGTTTGTTTCGTAAACGGTTAAAGTAACGCAATCATCATGTATTACGGAATCGTTCCTCTTAAAGAATTCCAAAAAAAAGTCTTTATAAGTGTATATTTATCTTTCAAGGTTTACTCAGTATAACCGTTTGTATGATATATAAGTAGCGCCGATTCGGTTGTGTTAGCAAACATCCTGGCCCGTGATTGGTGGAATTATTTTTCGAGCGGGGAGTTTTACAATGGGGATAATTGATGGTATCACAATAGAGCGAAATATATTCTATTAGTGGCACGTGAAGAGTAGCGTGTGAGATAAAAGATACTTGATTGAACACACGAGGACATTGTTGCGATTGAAATTGCTGTCAACTAAATTAGGTCAAGTATTTGCATAAAGCAGAAATGGGGTAAAATTACACCTTTTTTTATTGCTGACAGGTTAGCGCTTGACTGTGATCTCACCTGATGATACAGTCCAAGATGGAAGCGCGCTAATCGGGTAAGAGGCGATATACCTCTTAGGGTTTCTACACAGCATCGTAGGGGAACACAAATCTCTTTGCCGTAGAGAGGTAACTCAGACAAATTAGAAAATACAATTTCCTAAAATCGAACTCGAGAATCGAGAATCGAACTCGAGACCTCTGCTAGAAAAGCGAGTACTCACACCACTGCACCAGCGAGGCCAACACAAAGCCTTATATTTCATTTGTTACCCAAACGGTTAAAGAAACGCAATAACCATGTATGAAAGAAATGTTCCTCTGAAAAGGTTCTAAAAAAAAGTCTTTACAAGTGTATGTCTATCTTTCAAGGTTTAGCCACTATAACCTTTTTAATGATTATTAAATTTGTTATGTTTCTCATATGTGAAGACAAAGTAGCGCCGATAAGTTGTGTTAATAATCATCCTGGCCTGTTATAGGTGGAGTTATTTTTCGAGTGGGGAGTTTTACAATGGGGATAATTGATGGTATCTATAAGCACGATAAGAGTAACATGTGAGATAAGTGATAAATTAATATCAGAGACAACTTGATTGAACATACGAGGACATTGTTGCCAACTAAATTAGGTCAAGTATTTAGTTATAAAAGATTGTTTCATAACTATCTTGAGACATTCACGAGCAAGTGCCAACTATTTCACACATTGTTACTTGTATAATATTAAATTTTGTGGAACTACCCTCTGTTGGTCTAGTGGTTAGCATGTTCGACTACAGACATAAGGTCCTGGGTTCGAGTCCCGGGTCGGGCCAATTCAAAAATCGATATTGAGTTTTCTATTAAGCTTTTCTCAATATTTGCCCGAAGTTTTGTATTTGGCGGTGTTCTCCACCCCTGTGCCTCGAGGAGCACGTTAAGCTGACACATCGAACTATGAGAGTGAAGGAATAGAGAGTGCACTTGTGTACTATGCCTGCCAATCCGCAGTGGAGCAGCGTGGTGGGTCTATGCTCTACAAACCCTCTCTCATATGTGAGGAGGCCTGTGCCCAGTAGTGGGACGTTAATGAGCTGCTACTTACCTTTACCCTCTGTTCGAACTTTGACAGAAGTCAAAATATTGAGTCATTGACTACAGCCCATAATCGAATCTAAGATCTTTCTGTAGCAAAGCGAGGTCAAGGAAGCTGACGAGTACGTTTGCTTTAACGCGCTTATCTCGGGAACTACTGGTTCTATTTGAAGAATTCTTTCAATATATATATTCTATATATCATCATGTTGATACCAATAGGAACAGTGCCACAATAAAGAATGTTTCAGTTGAATTTCTTTTTACTATGAAGAACTTTCGCTGCAGACGCTGCGTAAACCATTAAAGTTTCGTCATAATCATATATGACAAAATTATTCCCCATTAAAATATCTAAAAAAGAGTCAATTACAGCAATTGTCTATCTTTAAAGGTTAGCTCGCTATAGCCTTTTTTATGTTGACCAAATATGATTCTCTGTCTAGCCAGACTATGTATATATTTTGGGACATAATATAGCAGTCTCAACAAAAAACCCCTTTTTATAAGCACTAGGCCATCATGGCTTTAATATTCTCATGATTGGTATACATCTGAAGTTAAAGCACTAGTAAATGTTGCCCGTTGCTGGCTTACTTTCAAAGAACAGCTAAATTTAAGCCCACTGAAAACAAAGGGGTGATGTTTTCACTAGGCTTAATTTTAGCTCACCAAACAATTAAACAGGCACGTACAAGAATCAAAAGATATTGTACCTAAATACAGAGTGAAAATTTGGCAACGGAATTCCAATTTTCTACAAACACAAAAGTTTCAACAGCTCTTCTGACCGATGGGAAAGACAATCCAGTCTCTCACCGCTTAAGGAGGTGGGGTACCAGGCGTGTGTGTTTGTGCATGTCCTACCGCCTTTGTGAAGTCTCAGTCGGAATCATTCTGGCCATCAGATAGGAATGCATGATCCTCTGATCTCGCAACAACGGATGAAAAGGATTCCGATGGATTTAAGTGGGTATTGCAAGATCAACTCCCTTGAAAGAGGATGCATGATCCTCTGATTTCACAGCAACGGATGCAGAGGATTCGCCTGTATTTTAGTGGATATTGCGAGGTCTCTTCCCTTGAAGAAAGGATGCATGATCCTTTGGCAATGGACAAAGAGAGCTCCGTTATGTTTTAGTAGGTATTGCGAGGTATTTTCCTTCGAAAGAAGAATCCATGATCCTCTGATCTTCCAACAACGGATGAAGAGGGTTTTGCTGTGTTTTAGTAGATATTGAGATGTATCCTTACTCGCGAAAGGAATGCATGATACTCCGAGCTTCCAACAACGGATGCAGTGGGTTCCACCGTGTTTTAGTGGGTGGTATTGCGAAGTCATCTCCCTCTCCAAGTTTTGTAGTTGTTTTCTTCAGTACAGTACATTATCTCTCCGTAAAATATGCTTACTGGATATTTTACGGATGGTGAAAAGCGGCGACGCTCAACTGTTTTCTACGGAACCTTCTATAGTGTATTAAAAATCGTACCAACTCGCTATCTTCTAAATTATTTTGATGTAGGTCTACTGCAGAGCATTCTGAATAGTCCTACATAAGAAATAGCCGACGAATTGTATTATTTAATCAATGTGTGTTTTCAGTGCTTTACATTAAAAATAAGTTACGATCAAAGTCCGTAATACACTCTTTGATTTATACAAAAATAGCTAGCAGGAGTGGGGGGGGGGGACAAATAAAGCCAATTACGTTGTCAGAGTAAGAAATACGTATTAATTTCATGTTTTGCATTTGTTATGATATCTTATAACAATTAAATTACATGACAGGAAATATCATAATAAAGTTTACGTAAATGTTTAAAGTATCTAACATGTTCAAGTTAGTCAGAATTAATACTGCGTACATACATCCATAGCATCACGCCTTATTCCCATAGGGGTAGGCAGAGACAACATTCTTCCACTTGCCACTATCCTTGCATATCTCCTTCGCGTCTTTCATTCTCATTAAACCTTTCATACACGTTCGTCGGTTTAGAGTACTCTTGACCTGGCCCTTATTTTAAATGTCCTGGATTTGGTCCAGGGACGCATTCACTCTTGACTGATAAATCCTTTTTGTCAGCCTACTTTCATTCATTCTCTCTACATGCCCAAACCATCTAAGCATACCTTTCTCAATTTTAGTCACTACATCTTCTTTTATACCACAACGTTCTCTTATCACACTACTTCTTACTCTGTCACTCAGTTTTAATCCACTCATACTTACCAACGCTCTCATCTCTACCGCATTTATTTGACTATTGTGATTCTTCTGCCATACCCATCCTTCGCATGCACAGCCAGTCTGACCCTTTGAGACACCATCTGGCTATTAGTAAAGGAGTACAGAGCACCATTTAACATATTCCCTGCATTCACTCTCCTTTCAATATCACTTTCACATGTTCTATCTTTTGTAAATTTAGATCCCAAGTATACAAATTCTTTCACCTCTTCCACTTGTTCTCCATCTATCAAAATATTGCCATTAATCATAGATTCATCTCGTTCAAAAAGAATAACTTTCGTTTTGTTTACATTTACTTTCATTCCTTTCCCTTTTAAAGCTTCATTCATAATATTTAGCATCTCCTGTGGCTCATTAGCGGATGACGCAAGTATTACTTGATCATCAGCATAGACTAAACATTTGATGAGTAATTCATTCACTCTTAACCCATAAATATTTTCTTTTAAATCTGTCAAACAGTTATACATGAATAGGTTGAACAGCCATGGTGACGCAATACATCCCTGTCGAACCCCTCTTTCGTTTATTCTGACATAAGCACTAGAACCCTTATAGAGAGACTTCAATGCTTGAATCAGATTACCGCTCACCCCATACGTAGATAACGTTGACCACAGCTCATTCCTCACCACTCCATCATAGACTGTATACATCTATAAAACATTCCCATGAATGCTATTTCCTTGACCATTTTTATGCACTTTTATGTAGATGTATAAAGGACGAATTATCCTTCATACATTGTTTTGTTATATCTCAGAGAGTTTCGGCAGCGTTTTCGGTGACTGAAAATATAGCACTAAAATAATTAAACGGGAACGTATAAGAATCAAAAACCTGTACCTAAATACAGGGTTATTCGTGTAGATATTTGGCAACGGAACTCCAATCTTCAACACCTAACAAATGCCTGTTTTCGTTATGCACTGTTTGTGGCCAACCATAAGAACCTAACAGTAATGTTGAAACAAAAGATGTGTCACCACAACACGAATGATTTAAAATACATACCGCTACTTTGCAGAAATAGTGACACAATCTAAAAAAGTTAATATTTAAAGCAAGCAAAATCAAAGCAAGCAATTTAGCAAAAATCATGCTAATGTTAGTGCTACAGATATTTGGATTTTGGGACTTATTGATTAATGTAGTGGCAACACTTAAAAATACGAAATGTTATGCAATACGAAGTAACTTTAACAAGCGGAACAATTGTATGAATACAGTCTTTCCAGCTGCTTGATATAGTTGTTTTTTTATATAGTTATGGCAGACAAACGAGCTGGCGGGTCAACTGATGTTTAGTGATCACTGCCGCCCATGGACACCTGCAGCACCATAGCTGCCACTGATGCGTTGCCGGCCTAATAAGTGGGAGTTGATTCGCCTCTTAAACACATCTGCATTATAGCCTTGCGGGAGTTCGTTCCACATTTTACACGTCCGTGGTAAAAAAGATCGACGGTATCTAAGTGTGGTTGAAGGCATCCAGGTTATATGGGTGAAAATGGGTCCGATCGTAAAACCGTGACGGTGGTACTAATTTAAAGAGTTCTTCAGAACATTCCCCGTGATAGATACGGCAGAACACTCATAGAGAACTTACGTCTAGCGTTTCTAGTTTGCGTGTCAATTAAGTGTCGTCTACAATTCGAATCTGTATCCGGTCAAATGGAAGGAGTTGGTATTGGGAAGCTCCAGCCCATAGGTGAGAGCAATACTCTAAGGGTGGTCGGATTTGCGCTTTTTACAGGAGCAACCTGTGCTCCGCCGCAAAGTATCGCTTGGCTCTATTGAGTACCCCGAGCTTTTTGGAAGCCAATTTGGCTTTGCCTGTCAGATGATTGCGGAATTGGACGTCTCTCGAAATGTCGACGCCAAGGATCTCAATATTTTTGGAGGTGGTGAGAGGAAAGTTCTGAAAGCATGGTGCGAGGTTGAAGGAACGTCTTTTAGCCGTGAAAGCACACACTTGACTCAAGTTCATTGGGTTGAATTGCACCATATTTTGCGCACCCCAATTAGAGACTTCTGCTAAAGTTGCTTCAACCTCAGCCACGAGAGAAGAGAAGATTGTTTTAAAAGAAATATTGCTAAATTGTATAAATTCAAATAGTGAAGTAATTAGTCTAGTGCAAGTGTGTATTTAAATATTGGAGAGAATAAAAATTGTTAGTTAATGTTAGTTGGTGTGTTTATAATATTAATGAATCTACCACTGGTTTAGAAGGTTGTTACTACCCAGAAGATACCAATTACTCTTTTGATTCGATATCCTTTTATACAAATACTCATAAATCCTCCACCTCGTTCGCCTGTTTGTGTGGGAAAAACTCAAAAATTACTCAATGGATTTCCAAGGACTTTTCAAGGACGTAAAGTGATTCTTAAGGAAGGTTTAGGTATATAATTTATCAAGGCTTTATGTTAAATAGTTAAAATATCACGTTAATTATTAGAAGTCTTAGAAAAAGTCAATCTGCTTTGGGAGTTTTTACAAAAACGCTACTTAATCCCTTAAGGATAGAACAAAACAATGTATTAAAGGATTATTGATTTTTTATAGATCGATAAAAAACCCTACAATCTGTCTTTTAGGGATAGGTTGATATATCTTTATCTTCTTTAATATTTATCATGTAAATAGTGATTGAAAGATTGTATGTTTTTTTGTATTTATTATTTAATGTTAGCAGATGTTGTTGATGCAATTGTATTTCTATCTTAATTATAACAAAAAAGTAACTATTGAATTTCTTGCCTAGTTGTGAGCCCCTTCGTCAGCTCACAATGCCACCCAGATTCTTCTCCCAACGCTCCGCCGTCTACTTGTCACCAGACGAGGATATGATGTATTGCGATCGAACTGTTGTTCAGCAGGAACGTTTACGCCGAATTGGCTTTCTATTGTGTGATGTTTGCGACTGGCAAACGTACACTATTGTGACAAGTAAACGACGTTGGTTGTTTCTTTATTTGTAAATAAAGGCGTCTTATGATTAGCGTTCTATTATTTGCTAATCATAGGGTTTACATTAATTGCACAAACTACTTTTCTATATTCTATATTCGATTCTACTAATATTTATATATAGACTCCAAGTTATCAAAATAATAATACTATACGAAAACGAAAGATTATACTTAAAAATTGTGTATTACTATTTCTCATTCCTGACACGTGCGTAAAATTAAGTTTTAATTACAAAATCGATTATGGTAGTGAAAACAATTAACTGATTTGTTTACTCTCTTGAACAAGCATCACTTCACGGTCGGAACCCAATTTAGTGGCAACCAACCTCGTTCGTTTATAGAACAGTTTATAAACGAAACTTTGGATTTGGGTTAACCGTGCCATAACATCTGGACTCTTGTAATCACGGAGTGAAGGCCCTCTCGGGAGGGAACTAACACTGCAATTTGGTAAATTGCGACGCGATAAAGGACGATTTTGCCTTTTTCAAACCCGCACTTTCAATTTACTCAGGTGAAACTGTCCTATATTTCAACATCTATTTATTTATTTTTATTATGGCAATATTTCGATAGATGGGGAACTTACCGTATCCATTTTATTTTCTTTAAAAATGGTCAAGGAAATAGCATTCATGGGAATGTTTTATAGATGTCAGTCTATGATCGAGTGGTGAGGAATGAGCTGTGGTCAACGTTATCTACGTATGGTGTGAGTGGTAGTCTGATTCAAGCATTGAAGTCTCTCTATGAGGGTTCTAGTGCTTATGTCAGAATAAACGAAAAAGGTGTTCGACAGGGATGTGTTGCGTCACCATGGCTGTTCAACCTATTCATGGATAACTGTTTGACAGATTTAAAAGAAAGTATGTATGGGTTAAGAATGAATGAATTACTCATCAAATGTTTACTCTACGCTGATGATCAAGTAATACTTGCGTCATCCGCTAATGAGCTACAGGAGATGGTATATATTATGAATGAAGCTTTAAAAGGGAAAGGAATGAAAGTGAATGTGAACAAACGCAAGTTATGCTTTTTGAAAGAGATGAATCTACGATGAATGGCAATATTTTGATAGATGGGAAACAAGTGGAAGACGTGAAAGAATTTGTATACTTGGGATTTAATTTACAAAAGATAGAACATGTGAAAGTAATACTGAAAGCAGAGCTAATTTAAACGGGACAGGCTGGCTGAGCATGGAGGAGTGTTGGTGCCACCAATTTGGTAGCGATGAGTGCGTTGAGAAGTATGAGTGGATTGAAACTGAGTGACAAAGTAAAAAATAGTGTGATAAGAAAACGTTGTGGTATAAAAGAATATGTAGTGACTAAACTACAAATAACAAAGTAAACAGAATAAAAGCTACCAAAAGGAATATTTTCCTAGTTTTTGCATCAATTTTCAATACCGTTCCACTCCTATTAATCTTAACGTGATTTTATATATCCTGTAGGCTTCCTCGATAAATAGGCTTTCTGAAACTAAAAGAATTTCTGAATTCGGACCAGTAGCTCCTGAGGTAAGCGAGTTCAACCAAATGCATGAATATTTAAAAACGTGTATGGCAATAATAAGGCACACGAAGTCACTCACGATCTAACAGTTTTTAGTCACGACTCGCGGCTTTAACTGTAACGGACATTATGACAAACACACAATGACCTTTATATATATAATGCTGCTGCGTTTTGTTAGACATTTTTATTACCTACATTTCCAGTAAATATAATTAAGCTACAGTATAAAACCTTAAGTGTACATTGATCATCTTTAAAGAGGATATCATGAAGTCGCTTCCGCTGTTTTTCCCTTAGATCTTTCAAATTACATAACCGATTTTTATGCAGAATTTAGCAATAGATAGAGTGATTCAAGAGGAAGATTTATGTATATAATACATACGTATTATAGTACAGAAAAATCGAGAAATTCAATAATGTACAATGTGAAGCAACAAACATATTTATGTTCGCTTAATTACTGGATAAACCTTATATAATACCAAATACCAAAATAATTCAAATTAATGTACTAGTGAATTATATATCAAATCTTAAAAAGATCGATTAAAAATTCAGCGATGGCATATATTTATCTGTAAAAGATAACCCACAGCGACGATTTGTATCTTTTCTATATTACATAAATATATGTGTTAAATACGAAGCTATTTTATACAATACACTATGATTTCTCATACATCTAAATACATTACATACATTGGATATTTCATTGAGATTAAATAAAGCAATCCACAAATAAAATAATGATCCCTAACAATTCTCAGTCGGTTACAACAGGGTAAATGCGCAAGGGAGCCTCTAACACTCCCAATTCAGGGTGAGCAGGGTGTTGCTGGGTTTATTGGGTATTCTGGTCTTGCCAGTGAGTTCTAAACTCCCTGCCTGGTGGCAGAGGTGCGCAAATCCATTTCCCAGCGGAATAAATGGTCTGCTAGTAGCTATATATAATTTGCTTCGAGGTAATCCTCTGGATTCCTCCTCCTGGAGGCCTCCCACCAATCTAGACGTCCTTGAGTCATTGCTTTCAAAGTCTCTAACGGATATAAGTGAAATCAATTTCGTCTTAAATATAAATTGTAAATGGATTTTCTACACCGTTCTGTAAATCGGTCACAGTAACAGTGTAACTAACCCCAATACAGAGCCAGTAAATTGAAATGTTGTCACGTATGTGTACTTGTTCGCAGTATTCATGTCCAATTGGCAAGTCCATTGGCGGCGCCTTGCAACCGCTTTGCAATATTTCAACGTAATATAAGTGCAAATTGAACGTGAATTCCTTTACACTACCTGCTGGCATGCCAACTTAAAAAATGTTACCTAATATATCACCTCAAGGGTGTTTCGTTAACGTTTTCACAATTGATTAGAAACTGACAACGCCTCGCGGTTTTTTTTAACCGACTTCAAAAAAAGGAGGAGGTTATCAATTCGTCTGTATTTTTTTTATGTTTGTTACCTCATATCTCCCGACTGGGTGGACCGATCTTGATGATTTTTTTT
>JACTOM010000917.1:1931428-1962416 GCA_015832385.1 Elymnias hypermnestra
GGAAGACCGAGGCGAACGTTCCTGGACCAAATCCAGGACATTTTAAATAACGGCCAGGTCAAGAGTACTCTAAACCGACGAACTTGTATGAAAGATTTAATGAGATTGAAAGAAGCGAAGGAGATATGCAAGGATCGTGGCAAGTGGAAGGATGTTGTCTCTGCCTACCCTCTATGGGAATGAGGCGTGATGCTATGTATGTATGTATTGCTGCCTTCTCTTTATGAGAAAATTATTCTGATCCAAAAGAGATTGGATTAACTATCTCATTAATTAAGGCCTTAATTTTCAATGACCTCGTAATGAATGAGAATTTTCAAACGTTTCCAAACTGCGAAGAGTCAACGCAACATTTTCGTTTTGTATAACCTGGTTTTGTCAATAAAAAATCGCTGATCCTTATTAAGAAAGTGGGATATACAAAAGAACACAAGATTCAGAGGGCGGTTTAAAGTTTAGTAAGTAAACTGCCTCATTGGTCTAGTGGTTAGCATGTTCGACTACAGACTTGAGGTCCTGGGTGCGAATCCCGGGTCGGGCCAATCCCAAAATGGATATTGACTTTTCTATTAAGATTTTCTCAATATTTGCCCGAAGTGGGGAAGTTGGCGGTGTGATCCAGCCCCGTGCCTCGGAGAGCACGTTAAGCCGTCGGTCCTGCGCCCGATCTCTCTCCCCGGTTGTGTAGGATTACCGTCACATCGGACTATGAGAGTGCACTTGTGTACTATGCCTGCCAATCCGAAGTGGAGCAGCGTAGTAGGTCTATGCTTTAAAAACCCTCTCTCATATGAGTGCGGAGGCCTGTGCCCAGCAGTGGGACGTTAATGGGCTGTTACTTACTTACTTAAGTAAAAAGGAAGTAGCAGCCTATTAACGTCTCATAGCTGGGCACAGGTCTCAGATATGAGAGAGTGGTGTTTAGAGCATAGACCCCCACTGCGAATTGGCAGGCAAAGTATACAAGTGCACTCTCATAGTCTGATGTGCTCTCCGAGGCACAGGGGTCACACCGCCAACTTCCTAACTTCAGGCAAATATTGAGAAAGTCTTAATAGAAACCTTAATAAAGGTTTTTGAATTGGCCCTACCCGGTTTTTGAACCCACGACCATATCTGTAGTCCAACATGCTAACCAACAGTCCAATGAGACAGTGTTTAAAGTTTGATTGATCAGATTTATATATGTCGCAATACAATAGTCTATGGAACGCTGGCGCCATCTGTCTATCGGCGTGGGGCAGTGTCAATAAGTGGCAGCCCGCCGGAGCGGTCAACTTTTGAAACTGTTGCGTTCCTAGCTATTATTAATGAGTTTGTGTAAATTGAGATCGAGAACATTATGTGATTGAACATTATAATCTGAGTTAATAAATAAAGTGTTTGATTGCACCAACATTACACACCGACGCCCACAATTTGGAGGTTAAATTATGGATCCCACTAATGATGAAATGGGAAACTATATTTCTTCTCCGACATATTAAGCTTCGAATGGACAGAAAAACAGTCTTCGATCGCAAACATATATATAGCTACTTTTACTTTACCCGAGACAATTTCTTAACTATTCAAATTTTCTATATTTATCACGTTGGCCACAGAAACAATGGAGATTGTCGTCTTAATTGCCTTCTTTCGCAATGTAGACGGTCACTGAAGATGTGTTTGAATGTCCCATGGGATTGTCAGCGTAAAATATACCAATACCCCCGAAATTGTTTTCAAACTTCTATTAACCGAGATGGGTTGATAATTGGAAGTCTTGGCGTTTTTCAGACAATAATTCACCCTTTATAGGCGAAACGTAAAGGGGAGAAATAATTTTGCGAATTATAAAATTTATATTCATAACGAAATTATGTTCCGGGCGTGAAATAAGCCGATTAACGTACTAAGTTAATAGCTTTAACGAAAGCCGTCTTCACGCAATATTATGAAGCGAGAACTAAATAATCGGGTACGAACTGGTTCGTAGAGCTATTTATATTATAATTGGGCTTTATATAGAATATTTAATGTGCCTGAGAAATTAATTAAGGTCGCATTCTATAGATATTTACGTTACAGAGTATTACTGTTTCATATTAGCTTCAAAGGTATCGCTTTTTAAGAGATTTGTAATTGCTTTACCTTTGACAGTTGAATGTTTGTTTTGCTTATGTTATTTGGGAGTTAGGAGTAGGCAGAGACCACGTCCTTCCACTTGCCACGATCCTTTATCTCCTTCACTTCTTTCATTCTCATTAAACCTTTCATGCTCGATGACCTCAACTGAGCTTCTCGACAGGTGGGCCTAAAAATGAACATGGATAAGACGAAAGTTATGTCCAATATCCATGTTCCGCTCCTCCCAGTCATCGTTGAGAACTCACCACTCGAAATTGTAGACAGAGATCCAATTTCGACAAAGAGTTTAACCGCCTAATCCAACTCGGTTGGACAGCGTTCGGGAAACTACGGCAGATCCTTTTGTCCAATAGCCCTCAGTGTCTGAAGACAAAGCTCTTCGAACAGTGCATGTTGCCAGTGATCACCTACGGCTCCGAAACGTGGTCGCTAACTATGGACCTCATACGAAAGCTTAGAGTCACTTAGCGTGGAGAGGGCTATGCTCGGAGTAGCAGAACCAAAGCCACCGACATAGCCCTACGAATCGCAAACCTAAAGTGGCAATGGACGGGGTACATAGTCCGACGGATCGATCGACGTTGGGGCCCGAAGGTGCTGGAGTGGCGACCCCGCACCGGTGGTGCAGTGTAGGGGGACCTCCCAAAAGGTGGACCGACGACATAAAGAGGGTCGCCGGTAGCCTCTGGAGCCAGGCGGCGCAAGAAAGGGCCTTGTGGACATCATTACGTGAGACCTATGTCCAGCAGTGGACGTCCATCGGTTGAAGCGACGACGACGAAACCTTTCATACAATTCCGTCGGTTTAGAGTACTCTTGACCTAGCCCTTGTTTAAAATGTCCTGGATTTGGTCCATGAATGTTCGCCTTGGTTCTCTCTTCCACCTTTCCCATTCACTCTTAACTCATAAATCCTTTTTGTCAGTCTCTTTTCATTCATTCTCTCTACAAGCCCAAACCATCTTAATATGTTTATCAATTTCTTACTTTGATTTCGTTAATTACGTTGTTCTCCGAGGAATTCGATTATATATCATGTGAGCAAGCATCAGGTGATATCTCAGTCAAGTGGTAATTTATCATCAATAGAAAAAAATTGATTTGCTTAAGATTAAAGTTGGTAGAGTTAGTAATGTACCTAACTTATGGTTAAACTATAAATTATTAAGTGGCAACACTTAAAAATACTAAAAAAATTGTGAAATATTACCAAATGTTATGCAATGCGAGGTAACTTTAACGAGCGGAACAATTGTGTAAATAAAATCTCTCAAGCAACCTTATGGTGCTGTTTTTTAATGTGCTAAAATATATAAATTCAAATAGTGAAGTATTTATTAATCTAATTTAAGTTGTCTATATTTAAATAGTAAAGAGAATAAATCGAATTCGAAAACGAGCTGAGGTTTTTGAATGAAGTATCAGCGAATTCGTAGGGACCCAGGTTTTCAAAACTTTAATAGGAATTTTTAATTCTAAACTACTGTAACTGCAGCACTTATCACATCACCCCCTACCTTTGTTTTTTGGGAAATTTTAACAATCCCAGTTATCTGCAACTATTATTAAACCTTTTAGATACATTTAATAACATAATATGTACTATAACATGATTTTCTTTCAATCGTATTAATCTACGAGATCATTGTGAAGAACATTATTAATCAGACGATATATTGACAGCGTAGCAAACGAATAACATAGGAAAAACTAGACATAATCAATTATGACATCAAAGAAATTGATGGAGCTGAGAACATAACGGGCATTAAGAAATTAATATTGGATACCAGTTGACACAAGGATTCCCAAGAAACATGGGTAATGTAATCATCAGAAAATTTATTAAAAACATTCTCCAAAAGAGTGCTACTTGTAATAAACGTTATTTAAAAAAATACAGTTTATGGTAAACATTACTATGACTATAACTTTATAACAAACAATATCAAATAGAGTGCAATTTATTACAAACATTGTAAAGAAGAATGTTATGTGCTACGTTTTATAACCTTTATTAAGAATGATGCAACTTACGATTATAACTATTATTCAATAGAATATCACACAATACAAACATTACACAAAAGAGTGTCACACAATATAAACGTTATTCAAAAGAGTGTTACATAATATAAACATTATTTAAAAGAGTGTTATATAAAATAAACGTTATTTAAAAGAGTGTTACATAAAATAAACGTTATTCAAAAGAGTGTTACATACTATAAACATTATTTAAAAGAGTGTTACATAAAATAAACGTCATTCAAAACAGTGTTACATACAATAAACATTATTTAAGAGTGTTACATACTATAAACATTATTCAAAAGAGTGATATATATTATAAACATTATTTAAAGAGTGTTACATAAAATAAAGTTATTCATAAGAGTGTTACATACTATAACCATTATTCAAAAGAGTGATATATATTATAAACATTATTTAAAGAGTGTTACATAAAATAAAGTTATTCAAAAGAGTGTTACATACTATAAATATTATTTAAAAGAGTGTCACACAATATAAACGTTATTCAAAAGAGTGTTACATAATATAAACATTATTTAAAAGATTTACATAAATTAAACGTTATTCAAAAGATTGGTAGGTACTATAAAAAATCATTAAAAAGAGTGATACTTATTCTAAATGATATTCAAAAGAGTGCTACTTGTAATAAACGTTACACAAAGGAAATCCATTTTTGGTAAATGTTTTTCAAATGAATGTTACTTATAATAAACAATATCAAAAAGAGTGCAATTCATTACAAACATAGTAAATAAGTGTACCACGTGATAAGTTTTATAAACTTTATAATAGAAAAGTACAAGCAATTCTAAACATTACGTAATTTGGAAACATTATTCAAAAGAGTGCTACTTGATATAAAAAAATGTTAAGAAGAATCGTTATTTACGTATAAGTCTTCGTGCTACATTTTTTTGGTATTTTTATTTTCCAATGAAGTGACTACCTTACAGAAGGCTCGCTGTAATTTACTAGAAGATTACTGAGTTCATTTCCTGTTTACCACCCTCAATAGGAATATATTCATGTAAAAGGTAAAAATAAACTTTTTTAAATCGACTTCAAAAAAGGAGAAGGTTATCAATTCGTCTGCTTTTTTTTATAACGTTCGACTGGATGAAACGATTTTGATGATTTTTTATATGAAAGGTGGTGCTTCCCGAAGGTTTTTATCCAGTTCTGATGATGGCATCAATGAGAAAATCGGATAAGTCTTAAATTGATTGGAAAGGATAAACTTCAAGGGTTGTTTGATGATAGTTAGGTTAGGTTTTGATCCATGACAAAGTAACGGAACTCTTCAATTCTCAGGAGCAAATTGGCAGACGATACTTGGCAGAATCTTTTATAAGATCTCCGGATATTTGAGTCACCTACTGTAACATTGGTATGGTCAAGTGATTGTCCTAGTTAAATATGATGATCAATGGAACTCCTCAACGGCTTACTGTCTGTCTGTAATCAAATAGCAATGAGCTTACGCTTGTTGCTGCATTGCAATATTTATAAGGTGTATTATGTATACAGCCCTTGGAGACTTTTGCGTATTAGTGTCGTGCCTTTTTTTACGTTGTTGTTGTGATTTTACCATATAAAAGACTGGTGATAGCGGGGTGGTAAAATAACTAACCTATAACGTACGAGTATCAGGTTGCGGGTTCGATCCTGGACGATATCGTTGTAAATTTAACTTTAAAGTTGCTTCATTTAAACGGTGCTGTCTCATACGAGCAACACGTTTTTAGGTGTGCACATATCGAGATAAATTTGTTACTTTAGATTCATTAAAAATCCAAAAATAAATAAAAAATTTAACAAAAGAAGAACCGCCTTCAAATCTATTTCTTACAAATACATTAATATGCTCTAAAAAATAAGAAATAATTGCGTATTCTTTTTTAGTGTTCTTCGTATTCTTATATTTGGAGTCGGTGTCAGCCGAGGTACATATATAGGTGGGAGAGACGCGGGAGCTGCCAAGTGGGCACGCGGGACACACCTACCTTCGCTGACATCTTCATCTAGTGCCTTCTTCAAAATGAAGTTTGGCGGCCAGATTGCGAAAACTCTTCTGTTCTGGGCAACTCTTTTTAATCTCGCCATGGTCATTTTTGATATTACAGAAATCCCGCCCGGAGATTGTCACCCTCGATTGCCAGGCACTGAGGGTATTCTTAGTTTTCACACTCATATTGATTTACTAGAGAATGATAATGTGGTAGTTTCCCGTGGCTTGCCACATCGCAGTATTGTGGCCAGTAGTAAATTTTTAGACCTGCACATAATTTGATTTGAGTTGAAACCAGCACTAGAACCATCCTAGGCGCTTTCTTCCCTACTATAAAGACTGCTGCCCCCCTATAGTGCGGTAGTTCATGCATTAACCGCGTATATAGAGACATCCGTAGCTCATGCACAAACCTCGGATGCCGAGGAGGCACCCTAGAGTATTATCCCGTCAAACAATACCCAGCCAACGCCTTACTTGTAGTGGCGGCAATTCCTCGCCACTGTCTTCCATCATCATTGAGTTTAGCGCTATTTCATAGAGTGCCCATACCATGGGCACGCCGACGCCCCTCCGATGGATCGCCCCGTTGTCCGCGACTGCTTATTTCAAATATATTTGCAGCTAACCCTCATATCTGAGGGCTGTCCGCTATCCGCAACCTGCGACCCGTGTGGTGGCAACGGGCTTTGCCTCTGGGAAACCCAAAACCACATGACGCCGACACCGAATAAAAGAATACGAAGAACTCTAAAAAATATAAAAACTATTTACTAAAACCATATGATTTTAAGCTTGATTTATTACGTAAAAATACAAAATATCAGTATCATATTTTGTAACACTGTATCATAATGCGGGTATCGTTAGATACGGTAATAACTTTCTGTAATCATTATGACTCATGCGGGTAAAAAAGTAAAGCTTGTATTTCAAACTTTATTGAATTTGACTCTCCGAGCTTATATTAAAACTAATCCATTCCAATGGAAATATCCAGAATAAATTTTCAATGTAAACCATTCTTTAATCCAGCAGCTTATAAAAAGCAGTCCACTCTCATTTAAGTTTTTAGAGCATTAACTCATCAAGCTGCTCTACTGCAGCTTTACTACTCATATCATAAATTGAAAGAAAGAAAGAAAATTTTTATTTGATCACATTCATAGGTACTTATACTATAATACAATTGACTTAATTATATTTCGTGATCAAACAAGGTCTCCTGTGTCAGCATCATGCTGCAGTGAATTGCAGCGCTGGTTTTCAACGGGAGCCTTTAGCAAGTGATATCACGGCCGTGACTATGATTACCGTGTCAGTGATTATTTTACCTCTTTATAGCCATATAAAGTAAAAAAAGTAAGAAGCAGCCCACTAACGTCCCACTGTTGGGCACAGGCCTCCTCGCTCATATGAGAGAGGGTTTTTAGAGCATAGACCCACCACGCTGCTCCACTGCGGATTGGCAGGCATAGTATACTACAAGTGTACTCTCTGTTCCTTCACTCTCATAGTCCAATGTGACGGGAATCCGACACGACCGGAGAGGGATCAGGCGCAGGACCGACGGCTTAACGTGCTCTCCGAGGCACGGGGGTGGATCACACCGCCAACTTCCCAACTTCGGGCAAATATTGAGAAAATCTTAATAGAAAACTCAATATTGATTNGCAATGCTCGATGACCTCAGCAGAGCTTCTCGACAGGTGGGCCTAAAAATGAACATGGATAAGACGAAAGTTATGTCCAATATCCATGTTCCGCTTCACCCAGTCATCGTTGAGAACTCAGCTCTCGAAATTGTCGACGAGTACACATACCTGGGACATATAGTCCAGCTAGGTAGGTCCAATTTCGAGAAGAAGGTCAACCGCCATATCCAACTCGGTTGGGCAGCGTTCGGGAAACTACGCCAGATATTTTCGTCCAACAATCCTCAGTGCCTGAAGACCAAAGTCTTCGAACAGTGTGTGTTGCCAGTGATGACCTACGGTTCTGAGACGTGGTCGCTGATTATGGGCCTCATGCGGAAGCTCAGAGTCACTCAGCGTGCGATGGGGAGGGCTATGCTCGGAGTTTCTCTACGTGATCGAATTAGAAATGAGGAGATCCGTAGTAGAACCAAAGTCACCGACATAGTTCTACGAATCGCGAACCTGAAGTGGCAATGGGCGGGGCACATAGTCCAAAGGACCGAGGGACGTTGGGGTCCGAAGGTGCTGGAGTGGCGACCCCGCACCGGACGGCGCAGTGTAGGCAGACCCCGTACAAGGTGGACCGGACAAGGGTCGCCGGTAGCCGCTGGAGCCAGGCAGCGCAAGATCGGGCCTTGTGGACATCATTACGTGACACCTATGTCCAGCAGTGGACGTCCATCGGCTGAAGCGACGACTACGTTATATTTATATTATTTGTTTATTATTTATAAAAAATAAACAAATAAATAAATTGATACCGGGGCATGCAAGTTTCTGCCTGTCTGCCGAAGATTCAACCAGGGACTCTTTATACAACGATCAATGCTTCTATCCATTTGGCCATCGTGGCTTATATTAGGCATTCAATAAAGTGAGCTATATGATAGCCTCTCTGGTGCAATTGTGCAAGTGATTGCTTCGATAGTAGAGGTCCTAGTTTCAAATACCAGCAAGGTCTTTGTGCTGATCAGAGGGAACCTCTCGTTAGCAATTTCTGTTCGCCCAAAGGTTGCCTGGAAGAAATCGCTAGGTAGCGATAGGTAGGTAGGCCATCTATTGTACTCCCTTTTGTTATACATGTGTAAGCGTTGTTGTAAAATTTTGGTGTACAATAAAGAGTAATCTATCTAATTTATCTATAGTTGACTATTGTTAACGAGACAAGTTAGACAGCAGTTGGCTCCTTTTGCAAATTTGATATATTGCTGGCAGCGTTCCCCCATTCAGACAGATGAGGCCAGAAAACAGAGTAGATTGTGTAAGCAAACCTCTAGCCCTCTACCCAAGGATGTTGAGGGTTTTCCGCTGGGTTTTAGTGGGTATTCTAACCTGTCAGTGAGTGCCACACTCCTATCCAGGGCTCCGTTAAAGCACTTCCCAGAAGCGATAAAAAAAAGGGCAGATTTGACTGAGTCGTAGTTTTGCCACGACAAAAAATTGCATCTCTCTACTGTTTAGAAACCATAAGAGGTAAATTACCTCTTATCTGGTAAGTATGCCTTCATTTCAGATAGTGTCATTACTTACTATCAGTTTAATTGGTATATCCCAAACTGCTCCCTGGATATGAGGGTTTCCTCACAAAGATTTCCTTCTCAATAAAGCGCTGATTTATAAAAAAAGACAATAAGGTACAATTGTTTTATAAAGAGTAGTACTTACCCTTGATTCCCCTACCTACCCTTCCGTATTACTTCCTCGGTGTTTTTTTTTATTTATTCCAATAACAATGACGTGATTTAAATCCAGTTCTATTGAAATGTAATATTCTCTTCTTTATAAAAATGTTATTTACAAGGACATTTGAATCGTCAAAGGTCTGCATAATATTTAAAATTCATTATAACAGATCTCGTATACAAGAATGGGTCGAGCTTTTGCAACGGAGTCCTGCGATATTGCAACAAGGAAATGCATCTATACATATAAATGAAGCTGTAGTGTCTGTTTGTATTACGTTCTTATATAGCTTAGAATAAGTAACAAGAATACTTCGATTTAAAGGTACAATGAAAAGCTTTCAATGAAAGCTTTCAGCATTTCTGAAAGCAATATCGCTTAATTGCGTATATCAACGGCCCCTACGTATAAACAGTCAATTATACAATAATAATTTTGTAAGAAAATGTTTTAATGATAAATAATTTATTACTATACCTACTTAGATATGTTTAAATTATTTTACGAAAAATTTTACTTTGAAACGCCATCTAATGAAAGCTCACGTAAAAGTTTTACTCGTTTACGTTACGTACTAGGCCAACTAGCATAAACTTCTTGTATATTACTCTATGATACCAATTATTTCAATTTCCCCTACGTATAAACGGTCAACTTACTTTTCAGACATTGACATTTTCGATGATTAAATTACCCCATTTATGAAGGTATAACAAGACACTTTACAAACACTGTCTCATTGGTCTAGTGGTTAGCATGTCTGACTACAGACATGAGATCCTGGGTTCGAGTCACGGGTCGGGCCAATTCAAAAATCAATATTGAGGTTTCTATTTAAGATTTTCTCAATATTTGCCCGTATTTGGGAAGTTGGCGGTGTGATCCATCCCCGTGCCTCGGAGAGCACGTTAAGCCGTCGGTCCTGCGCCTGATCTCTCTCCGGTCGTGTCGGATTCCCGTCACATCGGACTATGAGAGTAATAAACCAATCTCCAATGGAGCAGCGTGGTGGGTCAATGCTCTAAAAACCCTCGCTCCTCGGAGTGAGTAGGCCTGTTCCCAGTATTGGGACGTTGATGGGCTGCTACTTCACGTCTATTATTAAAAATTCAAGCGTACAGAATCCTCAAATATACTAGTTTTAACATAACATTGATAGTGATATTCAAGGACTACTTAAAATCCAAAATTACAAGGGTATCTTTAACACCAATAGTCAGGTATCCTTTATTATCAACATCATCATAATGAAGTGTAAACCAATAGTGGGGATTGGAAAAATATTTATTTATATCTGTTAATAACAGTTCAATAATCTTTTGTTTTCTTAGACGAATTTTGTTGGATGAGGCTATCAATTTTCGGGCTCCCTTATAAATCATAGCAGCTGTCTCTTCGAGCTCATGAAAAAAATGTCTGCGATATTTTGACGCAATATTATCTCAATAATTTGGGTATAAGACACGTTTCTTTTTATTCTTGACACCATATGGTAAGTGATGATCAGTGATAGAGCTTAGATTTTATGTACTTGCCATATGACAGAATAATATGGATATTCCCCGAATCCAAGGATGTTTTTCAGTAGCTTTATATTATTTTTAAAAAGGACGATTGAAAGGATAGATAAATAATATGCTTTATTGAAAACCACGCTAAAAATGTATCTACAATTGCTCAGCATTAGGTAGGTCTGATCGCTGATTAGCGATCTCTTCTAGAGAACTCTGGCGTTAGGGAACCCGTCAAAGAAAGGAGGGGAAAAGGTAAGTGGTTTGTATAAATAAATAGACATGCAATTACTACGCGGGATAGTACAATAAATAGATAGAAACTTGTTTCATTAAACCACATATATTGTTTAATGAAACAATTTCTTATATTTATACAAGAATCAACAATCGTTTAACTGAAGGTGTATATGAGAATGAAAAATATTTGTGCCTGAATAGTCGAAACATGATTGAAAAGAACAAACTACTAAATAACATCTTTATTAAAATTACCAACATATCATTGAAACAAAAACAATCAGTGGTATATTTCTTGGTATGGGGCGTCTTCAGGTTCTCTAGTCTCACCCGTGACACTAGCCGGATGTTGTAATGTCCGATATGTGTTTAATGATAATGTTGTTCCAAGCAGAGGCTCGGTCTCTCAGGAGACGCCCTTGGAACGAAGTTTCCATGAGGGCTTGCCTTTTTAAGGGCTCTCCCTCGAAAAGTGGCGAGGCTCCCTAAGAGCTCGTCCCTCTCTCTGGTTACGCCATAAAAGCTAGTGGAGCTAACAGCTAAAGATACTCCGAATAATAAACTATACCAGTACGTATGTGCAAGAGCGCATTATGCAGCAATTTCGCGACGAGTGTCAAGAAGCGGTTTTACAAAAACTTTGGCAACTTCATGCTGATGTAAAATTTACAACGAGCGCCTATAGGCTCATTCATACCATATTTTATAGGTATTCATTAAAAATAATTATAATAATTGATTTTCGGAGTATTAGTTGAAATCCCGTGGAATATCCATGTTAACATCAACGTTTATGACAATGATATACCTACTCTGATCATTAGTGATGATGCAGTCTTAAGATAGAACCGCAGTGACTTGGTAAAATATAATTTCTCACCTATGGTTTCTATACTGCAACAAAGTAGAGCGCAATTTTCTTTCATGGAGACATTTTGTCATAGAATCCTAAGTAGCCACGGCCGAAACCTTCAACCAGTCAAGATTCAAACTAGAAAATGCAATTTCCTATAGGTTATCTATGTGTGTGTCGGAAAAAGAAAAAGAAAAGAATAGCATCGTGAACAGCGGCGTGCTCGAGAGTTCTTGGGTGACGGCCCGCTAGAGCGGTCGATTGTTGAAGCTGTCGCGTTCCTATTATTGTTAATGTGTTTGTGTATATTGATATCGAGAATATTAAGTGATTAGACATTATAATCTGAGTTAATTAATAAGGTGTTTTATTGCACCAATATTAGCCACCGACGCCCACACTTTGGAGGTGAATTATGGACACCACTAATGACGATGTCGGCGGGAATGTCAATGCTATTCATTTCTTCTTCTTTCTCCGCCATATATATATCTCGTGATGAGTGAATAGTTTAAATCCATCTCCTCATCATTGCCTTACTTTAAACTTTATAACGTACTTAGGTACAAACAATTATTATGTTTATACATACGAATTTTATCATTCTTTGAACTAAAGGAAAGTATCATAAATCTTAATATCCTGTGACAAAAAGTAGGTTAGTTATTTTTAATGCCATGAAAAATGGATACACATGATAAAGGTATTTCCTGGGGGTATAAGGTTTTCGTGTATCGCTTCGATTCAACGTGATATATTGTTATTGTGGCAATGAAGGTGTATAAAGCCTTAAAACAAACCGAATACTCGTTCAAAGAAAGTTTTCTCTTATTTTAAGGCTGCCATTTTAAATAGAACGCCGGGTAGGTTGTTTTTTAATCTTAATTTAACGTTCTCCATTTACATGCTCTGGATTTCTTTTCAGTGAATGTATAGAGCCAGTACGTCGTCAGTCAAAATAACTGAAATTTATCTCTCTCCAACCACTTAGAATGCCATTATCTTTGAATTTTTTTGGAATAGAACCTTAGTAATGTCCCATAGCTAGGGACAGGCCTCCTTAATTTTAAAAAAGAAGGAACCCTCTCAAAATAGCTTCTTCGCCAATGATTACCATTATCTTCTCTTTAAACTTGTTCGATGATCAAATGACGATATTTGACTATTCAATAGTGCCGTAAAAGCCTACCTCTGGCTAGTTACTAACCTACAGGGCGTAAAGTATAAAGTTTATGTTACAATACGATACTGTGTAGAAACCATAAGAAATAATCAAACATCAGGTGAGAGCATAGTCAAGTTGAGGCCGATCTTGGGACAGTGGGATGAGCGACGAAATGGCCACATGACGTTCGACCTTACGCAGTTCCTCTCGGTGCCATGAGGGATGAAACTGAGGAATGCCACGAGTGCGATTGTGCTGTAGATACAGTACAACACACGCTGGAGGTCTGTCCAAGTTGAGATATACCTTGTGAAGCACTTGTGGAAGTAGTAGGTGCCCTTTCCTTGTTTTCTGTGAGAACAAAAATAAAATGGTGGCTAGCAGAGATTGCTGGCAGACGATGGCCTCCTTCTGTAAAACAGGCATGTCACATAAGGAAGCGGCGGAACGACAAAGAGAGGAGGATGCATCAGCTCCTGTAATCCGCCGGAGACAAATAGAACGGCGTCGTGCGTGCAATAGCAGGATTCCTTTCCAACGTGGACTAACTTTTCTGACGAACCAAAAAGGCACTAACCTTTCAGCTGTAAAAAAGGATGAGAGACCTAGGCAAGCACGACCTGCGAAGAAGATCATCTTTACAGAATACCAGGTTGCATTATCATTATGATGTTACTGCGTTTCATTGCCTAACTAGACCTATAGCTCAAGGATTACGTGGAACTTCTCCAGTCAAATCAGCCAAATGTAGAGCTGCAGTCAGTGACTAACTGCACACTGTGTCGTTAAACTGGTCATAGAATAACAATGGTGATACAAATGGTTTCGGTGACATTAGCGGACATTTAGATTTGATATAACTGAAATGATTAATGGAAGTTAGACATGATAATTGATTGCTTCCACAAATTGCCGGTCAAACTTTGGCGAGACAAACAGAAATCATAACAAACTTCTTTATCCTCAAAAGCTAGATATATGCCGTCGTGGACTTTTTTGTAGATGTACAAAAGAGGAATTACCTAGTACAAATTGTTTTGTTTCATCTGTAAGGGTTTTGGCAGTGTCTACGATGAAAGCGCCCAGGCTTGATGTTTTTCCGATACGTCCAAGAATTAGTATCATATTTCCAGCGATTTACATAAAACCTTGATAAATTATATCCATAAACCTTCCTCAAGAATCTATCTACCTATGTGTTGATGAAAATGGACTGGAGGATCTATATAGATATAGATATTCCATCTCAATCCAAGCAGTGTACAGTGTACTCAGGTCGGGTTGACATCTGCATGATATATGACTGTGACATTCCATAATTGATTGACGATATCTACGGATGTAGACTCCGATCCAACAGATAAGTAGTTCAACGAACTCGAAGTATGCATTGTACGTACTTTGTAGACGAGAAATCTGTTTAAGTTGCGTGAGGAGATGAAATTTACTGACAGCAAAATAGATATGAAGCCTACGGAGCCAACGAAGCCTTAACTGGTTTGTTTTATCATTTATTTGCTGTTGATACGCCTGTCAATATATGCCTCAATGGAGTAAAAAAACATTGATATTTTTTTATTGCTGATCCGGCCTCAGAATCAATAAATAAAAAAGCTGAATGATAATTGCAAAATGTTTCAACTTTAGTAATAAATGTGGTCAAGTTACGATCAGAAATTGTTGGTTGTAATTGGCAAATGAAAAAAATAAAAGTATTTTTTTTTAAACTCAATTAGATTTCTAAACGTGGGGACAAAAATCAAATATTGAACAGGTTTCAAAAGGAAAGCGAAATTGTTGGTTTTACCTTTTAAACCTTCCCTAGACTTCCACAAATAATTCCTGAATTTAGTTGATTTCCTGATCATAAGTAATGATGCAGAGTAAAATGGAAACGTGCTAACCTGGTACGAGATACTTTACCTCTTATGGTTTCTACAAAGCAACGTATAGCAATTCAAACTCTTTGCTGGTGAATTAGTAAATAGGCTCGGCTGAAACCCTAATTCAGATCCATACTATGATAATGAGAAAATGTAATTTTCTAAATCCCCTGCCAGTTATAGAATCCACTACCTCTGCCACGGAAGTGAGTACTCGCACCATTGATACCTGTTCAGTAGCAGTTCAGCATTCGTTTTATTTTCTTGGACATATTTTCGAAAACCTACAACTACCATTAGAAACAGGTGTTTTTAGAGATGATTTGATCATCGATTTGAGCAGATGTTTTGATCTATATAGGTATGAGGAGACCGATCCGGAAAACGAAGACAGGTGATAGTACTAATGACGCATTTGATGAAGGGACGGAAAAACGTTGATTCTGATTTTAAAAATCATATTTTTTAAACGTTTTATTAGCATTATTTACGCTCCTTCGTGCAAGCAGCAAGGAAACCAAATTAAAATGTTTCAGTCCGGGTCAATGTTCTCTAGCGGCGGCCGCTGCCGCGTCGACTAGCGGTCGTTAACCCAGGCAGTCGTCAATTTTTGCTTTCTAAACAAAGCTTTTAAATAAACACTTATGCTTTTATTTAGGTAATTACAAATAGTGCAATTAAATCATTTTTGGTAATATTTTGTTTTCCTTGTACTTTGCTATTCTATCTTTATCTATATGTATTTATTTACGTGAAAAAGATCAAAGTAACCCTTAATGGAAAGAGGAAGATGATCGCGATTTTAAACTTAGTTGGCAACAGAACTCATACTGACGACCTCTCGGTTTTAAAAAATATTACAATAAAACTATTTAATTTAATGGAAATGGAACATGTCCTTTTGTAAAAACAATTCAAGCAAATTATAATATATATTCAAAACGGCAGATACACCCTATGACAGTGAATTTATATAAAGACAAACTAAATTAATTTATTGAAACAATAATTGCATTCAAATTGGAATTTTCAGTTCAATGCACTATCAAATCGCTCGAACATAGAGAAAGTTTGAACTAACAAAGTTCCAAGCCCCGAATTAGACTGGCTTCCCACTCTATAGCGCTGAGTACTTATTAAATACAAATGCAATTACGTGTATTTACATTACAGATTCAACATTATGTGATTTAGAGAACTTTAAAGACGTTGAGGTAGTTAATGAAATGGAAAAGGCCTTTACAGAATTTCAATAAATATATCAAGAACATCCTTGTACTATAAGCATATTACAAAGCATGATCGACATCGCATTATAAACTTTGAATAATTATGTATAAAAGGGTAACTACTGGGTTTTATAGCGAAGAATCCATGACAGATAAGTCAACAACGATCAGATAAATAACGATTCAAAAGAGTTTAATCAACCAACTTTAATATTTTGATAATAATGATGTAGATGATGTACTAAAAAATATGAAATAAATTAGTAGGTTGTAAATACCAGTCATCAAAGATCATCAATCTAGGGCATTAATGTGTCTCAGAAGGGCTCGACTGGCTGTGCATGGAGGAGTGTTGGTGGCAATACTGAGGTATGATAGTGAAAGTTGGGTATAGCAGAAGAATCACAAAAGTAAGATAGATGCGGTAGAACGTTGGGAAGCATGAGTGGATTAAAACTGAGTGACAGAGTAAGAAATAGTGTGATAAGAGAACGTCGTGGTTTAAAAGAAGATGTAGTGACTAAAATTGAGAAAGGTATGCTTAGATGGTTTGGGCATATAGAGAGAATGAATGAAAGGGGACTGACAAAAAGGATTCATGAGTCAATAGTGAATAGGAAAGTTGAAAGGGGAAGACCAAAGCGAATGTTCCTGGACTAAATCCAGGACATTATAAACAAGGGCCAGGTCTCTAAGCCGACGAACTTGTATGAAAGGTTTAATGAGAATGAAAGAAGCGAAAGAGATATGGAAGGATCGTGACAAGTGATCATTGCCATCTCTTATGGAAATGAGGTGTGATGTTCTAATCAATACAAAAAATAATACAACAGAAAAAGATCCTTAGCCAAAGTAAAGATATGAAAAGAAACAACGACCAGACAAGTCCTGTCATCATCAATCTATGTCTCCTCCGTTGCATCTGATATTCTATTTTTACTGAATATGGCATTTTATGTGAAAAATTTAGCCCTTGTTTACATCTTACCTTAATTGTGTATTTGGCAAGTAAGTGATTTGAAAAACAAATTTAAAATACCCTGATAAGGTCATTAACCTGTTAATCAAACTAAATATATGCCCAAATTAATTCAATTTAAATCAATGGCCTTCTGTAGCATTATAAAATCATCCTCCCTCATCATCTCGACTATCCTAAATCATTGTCAGAATGCATCCCATTAAATTAAATATTCATAGGAGGGAAAGAGTCAGCAATAAACTATTTTACACAACTCCAGATAAATTTGAACTTTACTGCTGTTACATTAAAGTACACTTTAAGATAACACGGGCACATGTAATTGTTCTTTCTAACGCAAGTTACATGTTATTTGAATATGAACTTTAAATGAAGGACACTAAGGTTTTAATTTATTTGCTAGTAATTGTATCAAGTAAATAAAATTCTCTTGAATTAAAGTACATTTTAAAGTAACAAGGTCACATATGATTGTTCTTTTTAACATGAAACGTTGTTATTTGAAAGTGAACTTTAAATCATAAAATAAAGTTTCAATTCAAATGAATTTGAAATTATTTGTGACATATGATGAATAAATCATTTTAATTTATTTATAACAAATTATATTATATAGATATAACTTCAATTTATTAAAGTATATTACTGAGTATATATATCATAATGCATTATATAGTTTTTGTTTTTAATTACAGATTTTTACACTGGAAGGTAATCTGGAAGAATTTTTTTGCGACACGACTGTTTCTTTTTAACCGACTTCAAAAAAAGGAGGAGGTTATCAATTCGTGTGTATTTTTTTTATGTTTGTTACCTCATATCTCCCGACTGGGTGGACCAATCTTGATGATTTTTTTTTTTAATGAAAGGTGGTGCTCGTCATAGGGTCCCATTTTTTTAAATCCAGTTCTGATGATGGCATCCATGAGAAAACCAGATAAGTCTGACTCCGAATATAAGAACTATACGAAGAACACGAAGAACTACGAGAAGAGAGTAAGAGATTATTTTGAAGGCGGTTCTTTTTTTATTAAAACTTTTATCTATATTTTATTATTTATATTAATGTCGCTTTAAAAAAAAAGTAAATTACATATATTTCTTTTTAATACAATAAAAAGCTTTACTAGCTTTAACTCAAAGCACATTTCTAAACAAAAAAGTTATATTTTGACCGTTTTTTATCATTGTGATTGTGTTATACTAAAAGGCACTTTATATCAGAGAACATTGGGTTTATATTTACTTGCAGTGAAACAAATATAAACATTTCTTGTATTGATTTTAAAGATATGATTTGTAAAAAGATTGTCATTGTTTGTTAAAATGTTCTTTAAATCCAAAGTGGTAAGGTTTAAATTTACTTGCATTTATTTATAGCAAATAACAAGGTCAAATAGAGGTCATATACTTTAAAAGGTCACTGATGTTTGGATTTATAAATAAATTGAACTTTTTCAAATTGATTATTAAAAATAAAAAAGAGAATATGTGATTTTTCTTTTTATCTCAAGTCCTTTTAAATTTATTTGCAAATATTAATTTTAAAACAAAAACATTTCAGATGTGAAAAAACTTCGAAATGTTTCAAGACCCTGTTTACGTGTACTAATAGATTTGGTAGACCGTCGAACCGAGTGGGATTAAAAGCGACGTGGCGACGCTTCGCCATAGCTCTCTTCAGTCTCACGCGCCACTATAAATGTTTCACAGTAAGAGGACATATGTATTTAAGTGTTTTTGAATTATTTTGTCACTTATAACGAATTAAATCCTTTGAATTACAGTATAAAAAAGATCGTATATCAATGTTATTTTTCACTCAAGTTATGTTAAAATGAAGGATTTGTATGACAACAAATTTATTTAGGAATGCGATGGACCTTAAATTGGTAACCATAAGGTTCATATTTGAAATTCATACGTGTTATTTATAACTACCCACTTTATTAAAATGTACTTTACAACAAGATGGGTAAGGTCTGAATTTATTTGCATTTATTGTAACATTATGAATCTCCTGCATAATAAAGCGAATGACCTCTTCGGAGCTGTTCGGTTGTCTTCGTGTAAGGCTTATCTCTGGATCTCAAGCGCAAGCTCAACCCCTGAGTCATCGTTGTTTCTTTTCTTTGGATGACTGAGAAATTTTATCCAGTATATGATAAAATATTTCATATTTCTTTCAACTGACTTCGGCTTTTATAATTCTATTAATCCTTACGAATGTTATAAATGCGAAAGTAACTCTTGCTCGCAAAACTACTGAACATATTTAAATGAAATTTGATACAAAGATAGTCACAGAAAGGACAATTAGCTTTATAGAAACATTGGAAATAGCTCACTAAAGTATTTATACGTATGTATCTAAATTGTTAAATAATTAGCTTAAATTGTTATATAACTCTTCTTCTTCTTCAGTAATTGGCTTTCAGGTGTGACCGGGTACACACAACTTCGCCAGTGTCATGTAAATTGGAGAAGGCACGGAGGAAATTGTACGGTTTATGGTATTCCCAAACAAAATTTTGACAATTTACAAATAGTTTTCACTTTTTAGGTATTAACCACCAACACTAAACAGTAAAAAAAAACAACTTAATATTATTACTTTAAATAAATTTACAAAGATATTTACAATAGGGACTATATTTGTATATAGTCCCTATTGTGGGTTAAAAGATACTCAACATTTAGGGGAAAAGGAACAGTAGAGGGGATAATGTCATATATAGGATGGCATATTTTTGGACAATTAAACATGATGTGGGAATCAGTGTCTTCGTCCAGGCCACACTCACAAATTGAGTTTTTCCTGATCCGGAGTTTCGCTAGATGAACAGGAGAGCACAAGCGACCAAGATGCATTCGTGATATGGTAGAGGAAACAGAGCGATTTGCATGTCTGTGGAGAAAACACCAGGGTCGCCTTGTTATGTAAGTCGCAGGTACAGCTAGTTTTCTATATTTTCAGATACCCTTTAATGTATATAAATAGTACGAATATTTTGACATATGCCAGCATATTATAGGTTGTAGCGAACTGAGGTTTTTTAGAGCAGCTTCAAGGAACAGAGGCGAAAGGCCAGATGCCAGAGATCAAGAGAATTACGACCCTAATTGGATAAATGGAAGGGGGACGTCCGGTCTCCAGTAGCAGATACAGCCACAGTTGCGATGATCTGAACACTCTTGGAGGATTGGCTGTCCAGGAGGAATGGTTAGCTAACTTGTACAAGCATCTGCTCCAGATTGTGGGCTGTGGATACGTCTGCTTAACACATAGTAGCATAAGCTAGGAGACACCAGCGCCACATGTTGATATTTCTAGCATAGTAGGCGCTATGCTTGGCGAAGAGTCAGAAAGTAGTGACCTTTTGCGAGGCTGTCATCCTGCAGAAGAAGGCACTCTCTCCGGTTGTGTCGGAATACCGTCACATCGGACTATGAGAGTGAAGGAATAGAGAGTGCACTTGTGTACTATGCCTGCCAATCCGCAGTGGAGCAGTATGGTGGGTCTATGCTCTAAAAACCCTCGCTTCTCGGGGTGAGCAGCAGTGGGACGTTAAAGAGCTGCTACTTCCTTTTTTTTATTGTACTTTTATTTCTCTTATACCTAAGTTTATTTTATTGTATAAATTATATAAATAAATGAAGCTGTAAATTTCATTGGGATTTTTTTGCGCAAACGTTATTTTTTGCATAAACTATTAGTTACGGTATAATATACTTTCAAACAAACGTTCTACTGTTAACCTTGAGTTGAAATTGTACACCTTAAATTTTATAAAAGCAGTAATTTTATGCTTTTTTATAACAAAAGAAAACAATAACTAAAACGATATTTCAAGACAAGTAATGTAACACAAATTAAAAGGTATATCACAAAATGGATGAATGGCAATATTTTGATAAAGTCCTTTCTCAGGCTCTAGACTATCTGTGTTTCAAATTTGATTTAAATCGGTTCAGTGATTAGGATTCATAAATTACTTATCAGGTTGACAATCAAATTACCATCCAAACCAGTGGTAGATTTGTTAGCAGTTACGTTCACAGAGAACCGTAATTGAAGTCCAAAATTTTCTTCAGCACGTTTAACACTATTCAATCAACATTTATCTGATAGGATTTTATTAGTTCACCACAAGTACGAGAGAAGTGACAAGACAAAGCTACGAAACGTGCGATTAATTCAGAGGGGGCACTAAAAGACAATAAGTCCCAGTGAACAACAAGAAACGACCAAAAAAGCTCACTGGATTGCGGCGACTCCGGCTGTGACAAATTGTAGTTGACGATAAAAACTTCGTTTTAATTAAAGCCTCGGCCATCACTTGAATAAATGACAGAAGACAAGCTTTTTTCATCAACCGTTTTAATCACATCGTCGGTAATGTAAAACGATCTGGATTAAAACTGTAGTCAGGACTGCTTATAATTGGGAAGACCGGAAGCATAGCTATCTAAACTAATATTATAAAGAGTTACGTAGGCTATATTACTTTCTCATAGCTATTTTATGTAGTTATATAAAAGAGGAATTATTCTACCATACATGGTACCATGATCCTAACATGCAGGCGCTGGAAGACCTTTTTAAGCTTTTGGAGTAGAACGGATTAGGCCTTAACATCAACAGCGAGTATATCACTCATCTACGGTTTGCCGATGACGTAGTCATTATGGCAGAGACTCTCGAAGATCTCAATACAATGCTCGATGACCTCAGCAGTTTCTCAACAGGTGGGCCTGAAAATAAACATGGATAAGACGAAAATTATGTCTTATAGCCATGTACCGCCTCAACCAGTCATCGTTGAGAACTCAGCTCTCGAAATTGTTGACGAATACACCTACCTGGGACATATAGTCCAGCTAGGTAGGTCCAATTTCGCGAAGGAGGTCAACTCGGTTGGGCATCGTTCGGGAAACTACGCCAGATATTTTCGTCCCACATTCCTCAGTGCCTGAAGACCAAAGTCTTCGAACAGTGCGTGTTGCCAGTAATGACCTACGGTTCTGAAACGTGGTCGCTGACTATGGGCCTCATGCGAAAGCTCAGAGTCACTCAGCGTGCGATGGAGAGGGCAATGCTCGGAGTTTCTCTACGTGATCGAATCAGAAATGAAGAGATCCGTAGTAGAACCAAAGTCATCGACATAGTCCTACGAATCGCGAACCTGAAGTGGCAATGGGCGGGGCACACAGTCCGAAGGACCGATGGATGTCGGGGGCCGAAGGTGCTGGAGTGGCGACCCCGCACCGGACGGCGCAGTGTAGGAAAACCCCCACAAGGTGGACCGATGATATAAAGAGCCAGGCGGCGCAAGATCGGGCCTTGTGGACGTCATTACGTGAGACCTATGTCCAGCAGTGGACGCCCATCGGTTGAAGCGACGACGACGACGACTTGGTTTTCTTATATCTCTCAGGGAGTAGACAGCGTTTTTTTCGGATACTTCCAATATTTATCATTATATTTGTACCAATTTATGCAAAATCTTGATAGGTATTGTGGTTAGTAGCCCTGGGTGAAGCATCAGTATGAAATAACGGCTAAAGAGGATTCCACTGGGTTTTGAAAGGAATTTCGAGGTATCTTCCCTCGCCGAGCCAAAGCTCCAGTCCTAGTAGACATATACGAATAAAATTCAGCGAGAATAAACAAATCTAGACTAAGGCAAATTTTAAAATGCAATTTCCAAAATTTACCCCAAGTTAATTGAACCTATAACCTTTTTTTCCCAGCTGGGAAATGCTTTTACGCACTCCTGCCACGAGGACAAAGAGACTCGCTAGCTTCGACAGAATACCAATCAAACCCAGGGACATCCTCATTAACCTGAATTGGAGGTTTAAATATCTTCCCTTCCTCTCTTCATTGCCTTCTTCAACGAAGCACCACACCGATGGCAGATAGGTAACTCTTCACGCCGCGTTAGGAATCCATCAAAAATTTTTTCTGTCTTTTACATATTTCAGTGCTTCATCTTGCGTTCAAATGGATTTTGTACGGTCACCACCTTAGATTTAGTTGATGACGGATGTCTCGGACGGGATACATTTAATTAACAAAAAAACCACACGACGAGCATAGTTCACGGGTCATTATGAGCGCAGCTGTCGAGTCGATGGCCTCATTACTGGCATGATGAATGTAGTCAGCCGTTAAACCTGCTCATTAAAGCGATCGCCATTAACCTGAGTGCTGCTATTTTAGGAATTATCTAACCCTGGAATTTAATGAGAGTCTTTCAAATACCTTTGTCCGGTGCCGGTGTTATTTCAATTGTCTATTCGAGCGGAGTCCTCAGAAATTGATTACGCTCCGTTACCAGATTGCACAGATAAAAGATTTTTAATTCCAATAAAGTATTTTATTAGGAAACTCAATATTGATCTCAAAAAATAATGTTAAATTTTAAAAAATCATGGCTAGACTGGCTGTGCATGCTGAAGTGTTGGTGCCAACACTTATGTGTGGTAGTGAAAGTTGGGTATGGCAGAAGAATCACAAAAGTATAATAAATGTGGTAGAGATGCGAGCGTTGAGAAGTATGAGTGGATTAAAACTGAGTGACAGAGTAAGAAATCGTGTGATAAGAGAACGTTGTGGTATAAAAGAAGACGTAGTGACTAAAATTAAGAAAGGTATGCTTAGATGGTTTGGGCATGTAGAGGGAATGAATGAAAGAATACTGACAAAAAGGATTTATGAGTCAAGAGTGAATGCGAAAGGGGAAGACCAAGGCGAACAAACTGGACCGGGAAATCCAAGACATTTTAAAAAAAGGCCAGGTCAAGAGTACTCTAAACCGACGAACTTGTATGAAAGGTTTAATGAGAATGAAAGAAGCGAAGGAGATATGCAAGGATCGTGGCAAGTGGAAGGATGTTGTCTCTGCCTACCCCTATGGGAATGAGGCGTGATGCTATGTATGTATGTATGTATGTATTTATATCTGTCTATCTCTGTATTCTTTCTTTAACACTGTAATGCACATCTACCAACGACTTTTCTAACATTAGAAAGGTTGGCTGGTAGATAAAGCTTTGTAGCTTTAAGCCCGCCGTTTGCACTCTGTGCAATAAAGTTTATAAATAATAAATAAAAATAAAATCTCGCTTAATTTATAATGTATGTACCTTAAAATAATATTTTTTAGTTACGTATTTATATATATATATATTTACATCTATCTACATTTCACCTCCAAACGAAAGGCTGTCATTGTACACTTTTATCACAATTAACTAATTTTCTTCTTTTAAACTTTGTATGTATGTGTACAATAAGAATAAATAAATATTTGATGCAGAATATGAAGACGGAAAACTTAGTATTAGATCAGTATCCGCAGTGTTTCACAAACTTGATGTATTTAAAAAGCACAATCAAATCTACTACTGTATAATTTACTAATGACATGAAAATTGTACACGTTGTACTGTTTAAATTTTTAACAGTTTGTTTTTTTTTTATGTATATTATTCAACAGATGAACCGAATTTAAGGGGCTTACAATAGCAGTAAAACAGTGTTGTAGGGCAATCATAGGCTAATTTCCACGCATATGAATAATGGCACATTTAAACACGACAACGCATGGATAAAAGTAAGTAAGTAAGTAGCAGCCCATTAACGTCCCACTGCTGGGCACAGGCCTTCTCACTCATAAATGGAAGGGTTTTTAGCACATAGACCCACTACGCTGCGCCACTGTGGATTGGCAGGCAAAGTACACAAGTGCACTCTCTATTCCTTCACTCTCATAGTCCGATGTGACAGGAATCCGACACGACCGGAGAGAGATCAGGCGCAGGACCGACGGCTTAACGTGCTCTCCGAAGCACGGGGGTGAATCACACCGCTAACTTCCCAACTTCGTGCAAATATTGAGAAAATCTTAATAGAAAACTCAATATTGATTTTTGAATTGGCCCGACCCGGGACTCGAACCCAGGACCTCATGTCTGTAGTCGAACATGCTAACCACTAGACCAATGAGGCAATTGAAGAAGAATTAGGCACTCCTAATGTTTCTCTTCAATAAAAAGCTCTAAATGAGCCTTTCAGTGAAGAACAATTAGGAACTCCCGATGTTTTTATTTAGTGAGAAGCTCTAAGTGAGCTTTTTGATAAAGAACAATTCGTCACATCAGTTTTACAAGGAGAACATAGTTTTTTGTGGTGGGCTTTTATACTAAGAACTCGTTTTCTTATGATTGATATGATTTGACGGCTTCGCTGGCGCAGTGGTGCGAGTATTCGCTTTGCTAGCGGAGGGTCCGCGTTCGATCTCCGGTAGGACGAATTTAGGAAATTGTATTTTCTAATTTGTCTGAGTCTGGACTGGTGGGAGGCTTCGGACGTGGCTAGTTACCACCCTACCAGCAAAAACGTACCGCCAAACAAAGAGATTTGTATTCCGGTACGATGCTGTGTAGAAACCGTAAGGGGTATATCGCCTTTTAACAGAATAGCGCGCTTCCATCTGAGACTGTATCATCACTTACCATCAGGTGAGATCACAGTCAAGCGCTAATCTGTCAGCAATAAAAAAAAAAGATTTAGGAGGCCTGTGTCCATTAGACTAAGATAAAATTTCTGGAAATTTGCAATTTCTCTTCATTACCAAATCCTAAAAAAATCATCATAACCATGTTTACATCCAAGTCAATATTGGTGCAAAGGATCGTAAATCGCAACAGGGTTTTAATCGACTTAATAAATCGTTACAACTGTTCAAATATTAGGGCTATTAATTAAAAGGCAAACGGTAGGGTTCCTCAAGAGTAATTAATTTTATCTGAATTAAACGTAAGACTCGTCGGGATAACGGAAACCATATTATAAGTAAACCCTAAAAGCGGAATACAGGTGAATAGAGCTCGCAAACATTATCAACATACTGGGGGCCTCTACGTATAAAGAGTCAAGTATAAAATCCTAACTCTAAAAGACAGCGTTTCAAAGATAAATAATCTATAACAGTACTTTATAAGCAACATGTTTTAAAAGCTTTCTCATTTAAAAAAATCAATAAACCCTGTTTTAATGGCCCCGTAATTTGCCCGTGCTTTTTAAGAGAAATAATCGTCAACTGCCCCACCTATCACGGATGTTTTCGTGTTCATTGCCTCGCGGGTCCTATAACGTTAAAATGGCTTTTGGGACTTAAATGTTCATGAAATATTCAATGTATTTATAGGTCATTATTATTCACATTACTTATATAATCAAAAACACAAATAATCACTTATCACTCAGTTTATAAAATACCACAAAAACTTAACGACCTTCGACGCGACACACGCACCGTTAGTAACGGTCACTTTGTAACTGAATTATTTTTGTTTTTCTATTCTCTGGAGTTATCTCTACGCATATTTTGTTACGACTGTTATTGACGAGCGAAATAGACAATACACATTATGACTTAAAAAGAAAGAGATGCTTATATTTCTGATTGCATTAGAGTAGTGATCGCTGTGGCTTTGCCACCCTGAATTCGGATATTTTTTAAAAAATAATATCTAATATATATATATATTAAATAATATCTTATATATCCGTGATAATATACATTTATACAGTAAGAAAAGTGAAATACACAATTTAACACAAGAAATAAAAATAAACTTGTAATTCCATATTTTAGAGTAAAGAAAGTTCAGAAATCATTTGTCGGGTCGAGCATACGCATTTATAAAAACATCCTTTTACAAAAGGCATATTATAATGTTGAGGATTATTTAAGCGATAGCAATGTTTGGATTTGATTCCAGTTGCTCACAGAAGCAATATATTACACATTGTAGCATACTAAACTATCTTTAAAAGAGTAACCGTTGAGTTTCTTGCCGGTTTCTTCTCAGCGGATTCAACTTTCCGAACCGGTGGTAGATTTGTTACCAACGGACAGACTACTGACGATTCAAAAGTGCTTTTTGAGCCTACTTGAATAAAGAATATTTTGATACTCCTTCTAACATCAGCTATGTGCTAGTAAAAGTTCCATCAAAATCGGTATGGACACAAAGATTATGGGGAAACTATTAGACACGTGCAGTATGAATGTATATTTGGTGAAAAAGTATTGATTTGATAACATGGCAAATGATTTCTGGACCTTTTTAACCAAAAATAGAGCGTTTCAAGTTTGTTTTTCATTCTTGTTTTATTACCAGTATTATAGATATCATTTTTAAGTGACGTTTGTCACAAAGTTCCAACTCTTATTACGTGTAATATATTGTAAGCGACATTTTTGCTAAATTTGACAAACATTGGGCTCTGGTCCAAATGTTATACTTCTATATAAGATTTAACTTGACATTTTGCTGGATGAGCATTATCCGTTAGGATTTAAAAGATTTTTCTTTTTGCTAACAGGTTAGGGCATGACTGTAATCACAGCTTATGGTAAATAAATATAAATTTTAACAAAAAAGAACCGCCTTCAAAACAAACTTACAAATACAAAAAATCCAAAAATCGCACTCTTACTGTAAGCCGTTGAGGAGTTCCATTTATCTTCATATTTAACTAAGACAAGCACTTGACAATACCGAAGTTACGGTAGGCAACTCAAATATCTGGATAGCTTATAGAAGATTCTGCCGAGTATCGTTCATTTGCTCCTAAGAATTGAAGAGTTCCGTCACTTTGTCATGGATTCCATCATCAGAACATAACCATACTATCACAAAAGAACCCTTGAAGTATATCCTTTCTAATTGGTTGGCGTGATCTTGAGTTATTCATCCATAGGACCCTAACACGAGCACCACCTTTCATTTAAAAAAAAATCATCAAGATCGGTCCACCCAGTCGGAAGATATGAGGTAACAAACATAAAAAAAATACAGACGCATTTATAATCTCCTCCTTTTTTTGAAGTCGGTTAAAAATAATACAGTCTTAGGTGAATATACGCATGGTTGCATGTAGTTTCTACACAGCATCTTACCAGAACACAAATCTCTTGGCGTTATATCTTTATTATGCCTGATCTCTCTCCGGTCGTGTCGGATGGCCTGCTAATCCGCAGTGGAGCAGCGTGGAGGGTCTATTCTCTAAAATCCCTCCCTCGTATGAGGGAGGAGGCCTGTTCCCAGCAGTGGGACTTTAATGGTCTGCTACTTACTTTTACATCTTTATAGGTAGGATGGCATCTAGCCAGGACGGAAGGCTTCAGTCTAGACTCGGACAAGTTACACAATTTCATTTCCTAAATCCGGCCTACCGAGGATCAAACCCAAAACCTCTACTAGCAAAGCAAATACTCGCACCACTGGGACAGAGAGGCCTTCAAATCTCTATTGATAGTGAATGATATTAGATTGACTCACATTTCTTGTCCCTCAGGTAACGTTTATAAAAAATGCATTCAAAGAACTGACCCAAATTTGGGGGACCAAAAAAACCAACTCATAATGTACTTTATATCGAACTGGTGGTAAATGATACAGTCTAAGATGAAGACGCAGTAACTTGGTAAGAGGTAACATTTTAAATTATAATACTTCCAGAAGACCTTCTAAAAATGACAAACAATATTTTTTTTTTGCTGACCGTTTAGCGCTTGACTGTGATCTCACTTGATGGTAAGTGATGATACAGTCTAAGATGGAAGTGCGCTAATCTGTTAAGAGGCGATATACCCCTTATGGTTTCTACACAGCATCGTACCGGAACACAAATCTCTTTGTTTGGCGGTACGTTTTTGCTGGTAGGGTGGTAACTAGCCACGGCCGAAGCCTCCCACCAGTCCAGACTCAGACAACCGTGAAATTCAAATCCTTTAAAAAAAAATTAAAGATATTACTACAATTTGAAAGTTTCCTCGATAAAAAAGCGTGGGAATAAATGAATTGCTCTTATTTAAATATTATTCTGTAGTGATGATGACAAAAAAGGATAACCGGTTCTTTACTATCATCATCACTCGTACATTAGACGTTCGTTAGTAAAACCAACGGTTCGGAAAGTTAATTCTGCTGAGAAGAAACCGGCAAGAAACTCAACTAACTCCTTTTAATATAGCTTTTGTGGGTTACAATGTGTTCAGCTTTCATGTGCAACTGGAATCAAGTCCAAACATCTTTGTAACTTAAATAATCTTCAACATACCTTTTTTAAAGGATGTTTTTTTTACATTTTTTCATGAAAAATACAAAACTAATTATCTGATTAAAAGTGCATATTTCTGCATCTTCTTCACTCTTAAATATTTCCTGTATAAGTGAATATTATCAAGTAGAATGCTGAATATATAAGGATTTTTTAAATAAGTTATAGCTATCTTGTGTTTGTTTTCCTACATACATAGCATCACGCCTCAATTCCTTCAAGGTAGGCAGAGACCACGTCCTTCCACTTGCCACGATCCTTGCATATCTCTTTTTACTTTTACTTCACATTGTAACAAATTATGCAAGTAATTCCATAATTTGCCGCATTCAAAGAAATTATAACGAAACTTACTCTGACGTCGATATCTTCCATGGCAACAAACTAAAATTTACACCCTCACACACACCCACACCCACACCCACACACACCCACACACACACACACACACACACACACACACACACCCATTCATAGACAGACTCACACCCACGCGCAATCTCTCTGGCGCTTATTAGTTCATTAAATAAATGTAAAATCCGTAATTGGCCTTAAGTTAATTTAATTAGAGTATATGTTAGTTTTAAGAGGGCTGTGGATTTTGTAAAATAAATAAATAAAATAAAATAAAAAAAATCTCCTTCGCTTCTTTCATTCTCTTTAAATTTGGTTCAATTTGGTCCAGGAACGTTCTGTTATTCTCGGGCCCTCAGGGTTTATAATAGAAAACACTACACTGGCTAGAAACTTAGTTTATTAAATGTCTATATGATTTTATAGTTCTCACAACTTTGACAGTTTACTAGAATTACTTTATTCCACGACTCGCGAGGACCTAAAGGTCTATCGGCAACTATATAGTCAGGACCTTAGCCTTATCACAAGTCCAGACTGGCAGGCAGAAACCAAGTCTTGGACAGTAATTTGACTAATTATCACAACGACTAACTGCTGGAAGCAGAGCTACGGCTTTTATAGCAATATATCGCTGACAGATCGTTTCATTTTGAGGAGTTATTCCTTCGCTTCTTTCATTCTCATTAAACCTTACATACAAATCCGTCGGTTTAGAGTGCTCCTGACCTGGCCTTTATTTAAAATCCCTTTCCAACTTTCTCATTCACGCTTGACTCATAAATCCTTATATATATTTTTTTTTTTTTGCTGACAGATTAGCGCTTCACTGTGATCTCACCTGATGGTAAGTGATGATACAGTCTAAGATGGAAGCGCGCTAATCTGTTAAGAGGCGATATACCCCTTACGGTTTCTACACAGCATCGTACCGGAACACAAATCTCTTTGTTTGGCGGTACGTTTTTGCTGGTAGGGTGGTAACTAGCCACGTCCGAAGCCTCCCACCAGTCCAGACTCAGACAAATTGTATTTTCTAATTTGTCTGAGTCTGGACTGGTGGGAGGCTTC
>JACTOM010000917.1:1964868-2011268 GCA_015832385.1 Elymnias hypermnestra
AAAAAGGATTTATGAGTCAAGAGTGAATGCGAAAGTTGGAAGGGGAAGACCGAGGCGAACGTTCCTGGACCAAATCCAGGACATTTTAAATAACGGCCAGGTCAAGAGTACTCTAAACCGACGAACTTGTATGAAAGGTTTAATGAGATTGAAAGAAGCGAAGGAGATATGCAAGGATCGTGGCAAGTGGAAGGATGTTTTGTTACACACATAACAGCAAACTCATATGTTTCTCTACCTTGCCATAAGTTTCAATAAAAATTTGAAATATTCCCTTATAAAAAATATAACGTGAAAATCTCCAACATTTTTCGATGCTCATATAAAATGTCTTGTTTAAAGTGACAATCGTGTGTTTCGAGCTCATACAGAACGGCACAGAGAATAACACCGTGTGTTTATTCAAGTACTGCGAGTAGCGCAGACAATAAATATTATACTTTTGAATTTCCCAGTACAAAACGAAGGCTCGGGGTCTGATGTTTGCGTTGGCCCCGCACGATAGATTTCAATTCGTTTTATTTGATTTTCGTTATGTGTTTTGTAAACAGGCCATCTCGCATTGACTGAAAATGTAATGGAAATATATGATTTATGGCATTCGATCGTTTATGATATAAAAAATCTGTATGTTTAGATACAGAAAACATCTATCGCTATCAAATACTAGACACCTGACCAGGCTTTGCACTGCAACAGTTTGATGAGCCTAATATATGAATTAGATTTAAAATACATAGACGTACTAAACTGCCTTATTGGTCCAGTGGTTAGCATGTTCGATTATAGATAGCCACTTCAATAGTCGATACTGAGTTTTCTATTAAGATTTTCTCAATATTTGCCCGAAGTTCGGAAGTTGGCGGTGTGATCAACCCCTAGGAGAGCATGTTAAGCCATCGGATCTCATAGTCCGATGTGTCGGATTCCCGTCACATCGGACTATGAGAGTTAAGGAATAAAGAGTGGACTTTTTTACTATGCCTGCCAACCAGCAGTGGGTCTATGCTCTAAAAACCCTCTCCCATAAGAAGGAGGAGGCCTGTGCCCAGCAGTGGAACCTTAATGGTTTGGTGCTTACATAGAAGTGTTTTATTTTATAGTTTATCATACTATAAAAGGCGCTATAAAACGATTTCTTCCAGACAACCGTAACTAGGGAAACTTAATTAAGAATTAATAAATAGACTACATATATATACAAGGTGTTAGGAGACCGCTCCCGAAAAAGATAGAGGTCGTTGACCCGCAATGTGACGTCAGCTATTTTAATTTTCTGTTACATTGCTGGTTTTTTTTTGTAATGTATTTTTTTAAACCATCGTTTCATTTAGCTGTAGTAACATGATAGAGAGTAAATAATGCTTTTTAAATTTTTTTTTTTTAAATTAGGATCACTTTTTTTCTGGCCCATCATCAAAGGTGTTATTAGTGCCACCGTCTGTCTTTGTTTTGGGAAACGGTATCTTAACAGCTTAGATATAAATAGGTTAGATAATCTTTAAATGAAATATACGTATAAGTTATTAATATACATATGTCGGAGTGCAAGAGTCTGTGAATCGCTGGTCCGTGTGTAATAGTCTGTGGAACGCTGGCGCCATCTTTGTATCGGCGTGGGGGCAGAGTCAATAAGTGGCAGTCCGGCCCGTCTCTCGGTAGTTCTCGAGTGGCGGTCGGTCGCAGTGGTCGACTATTGAAACTTTCGCGATCCTAGCTATTATTGTTAATGAGTTTGTGTAAATTGATATCGCGAACATTAAGTGATTGAACATTATAATCCGAGTTAATTAATAAAGTGTTTGATTGCACCAACATTACCCACGAACGCCCACAGAATAAGAAATTAAATAATGGATCCAATTAATAACGATGTCGGCGGAGAACCCTACGCCCGTGTGCTTTAAGCTACTCCGTTCTCTCTTATTCTCCGACATATACAACATCAATAACTTCAACCCCGAGTACGTTCTGAAAGTGTAAATATTATTTTTGCGACAACTCCTAAGACATTCATTTAAATTACATGGTGTATTGAATCATAAACTAATGTATATAAGTCTTCGTAAGTAAAAAAAGTAAGTAGCAGCCCATTAACGTCCCACTGCTGGGCACAGGCCTCCTCTCTCATAGGAGAGAGGGTTGTTAGAGCATAGACCCACCACGCTGCTCCACTGCGGATTGGCTGGCATAGTACACAACTCTATTCCTTCACTCTCATAGTCCGATGTGACGGGAATCCGACACGACCGGTGAGAGATTAGGATCAGGACCGACGGCTTAACGTGCTCTTGAGGCACGGGGGTGGATAACACCGTTCCCAACTTCGGGCAAATATTGAGAAAATCTTAATAGAAAACTCAATATTGATTTTTGAAATGGCCCGACTCGGGACTCGAACCCAGGACCTCACGTCTGTAGTCGAATATTCTAACCACTAGACCAGTGAGGCAGAGAAAGCGTCTATAACTCTCCAACTACCACATTAAGGGTGGTCATATTTTAGGAGATTTAATGGTTACAGCAAACTGTTTTTAAAAGATAGTTGTATGCCTTTACTATACCTATAAGAGAAACATACAATACATTGTTTTATTTACTATTTATTCATAATTTTTATTCCACAAAGTGCAAAAGGCGGGTTTATAAGCTAAATACATTTATCTATTTAGCCAACAATTCTTTTAATAAAAAGCTCCCAAGCTTTATCTGATATTTCCAAAGAATTATATTAATATTTCCACAAATTTTACGCCTAAACTGTTCTCAATAATCACTAGTATTTATTATTGAAAACAACATGTAAAAGTGGTTCAAAGCATATATCATTTCTTTCAAAGTCCACAAATATTTATTTATTTACTAAATCCACAGCTTCATCTTAGGTAAAAACATACACTAGAAGTTTATTATTACTTAAGCCAAATCGGATTTACTTTATTTACACCTAACTTAGACTAAGTGGAAAAGAACTATGGTATTACAATTAATATAATAATGGTATCTTAATTTGCAAAATTAATGTTATAATATATATATAATGAATCGCTTAAAATAATCTTGCATGTATGTGTAAGTGATGTGTAGTGTTGTGTTGGGTTATAATGTGTTTTACTACTGTACGAATTACGGCTACTTGGTACGTGAAATAGGCTTGTGTGGCGTGTACGTCGTTGAGGAACAGATAATTGTAGAATTTCTGACGTCAGATCAGGACATTGTAGAATTCCAGTGCATATGTCATACAATAACATCATATCGGCAATTGTTCTACGGTCTGTTAGTGCTGGAATGTTGTGCTTTTTGCAAGATGTTGTGTAATCTGTGTACGTGTTTTTTGTGCGAAAATCGAGATAATGCATGAACTTCCGTTGGATTTTTTCTAGCATAAAAGAGTATGTTACGTGTTGTGGATTCCAGATGGGAGAACAATACTCCAGTACACTTCTAACATATGAGAAATACAGTAATTTAATGGTATTTTTGTCGTGAAATGATTTTGATGTTCTAATGATAAAGCCAAGATTTTTATAAGCTGAGTTTGCGATTGTTTGGAAGTGTTCAGAAAATGTCAACTTACTGTCTAGAGTTAGTCCCAGGTCTTTTACTGTGACCTTGATTTAATGTCATTAGTGTTTCGTGTGAAAGTGATATGTATGCATTTCTTTGATATGATTGTCTTTATAGTATTGAGTCAATCTGTTCAGGTCAGCTTGAAGTAAAGAACAGTCAGCAGTATTCGAAATATTTTTATATATTTTGGTGTCATCAGCATAAAGAAGGAATTTCCCGTGTTTTATGCACTTGCCTATGTCGTGAATGTACACTGAATAGAGTAAAGGGCCTAACAACGAGCCCTGTGGAACACCCAATGTTATGTTAATGAAGTTAGATTTACTGCTACCAACAATAACCTAGTCAGCAACAATAATCTATTTAGTATGTATGGCTCAAACCAACGGTATAAATCACCTGAAATGCCTACAAATAATAGTTTTTGAAGAATTATGCTGTGATCTACACGATCAAAGGCCTTTTCAAAGTCCGTGTAGATTACATCAACTTGCGTGCGGTTGCCCATATGCTTTAATACAATATATTATACACTACATTACTTCAGAACACTATATTTCTTATTCACAACATTTTAATTATTTATCACTTTACTAATTACAACACTTACTATTCAAAAACTTAACTGAAGTGCCTCCTGTATCTTTACCAGAGTTTTTATAACGCTTCCCTGTGGTTGGGCGAAATATCGGTAAAGATACACGAAAGAGCACTTCCGTTTCCTTTTAAACAATAATTGCAGTAAACTAATAATTGTTCTACTTCCGCTTTAACAATACACCTCCCAATAAATTTATTATTCCTAACACATGTAAATTAATTCTGTAGCTTTTGAGTATATCGCGAATGAACAGACCGTAGACTTTATGTTATAATACGTAATAATAGATAATTGACCTCCTTTAAAACTGCTCCGGGATACATTTTCACTCTTTTCTCTTTACTTTTACAATATGAAGTCTTACCTGTAACAAAAAAATTAAGGTTACAATATAAATAGATAATGAAATGCAAATTACTCTTTTATTACTAAATGTTAAATGATAATGTACTCTTAAATCGTAGCGCCTGGTAACCTCATGATATGCCTCAGAGTATCGCATAGGAACATTACTATTCCAGCCTTTTTAAATGACTAATATCTCCTAAGATATCCATTTTAATGAAACACTTTAAAGGGCAGTTTTGATCTACATAAAATATACAACTTATGTAATGTATTTAATAAGATAAAGTATAATACTCAATTGTATAAAATGCCTTGTTAAAATAACATATAGTTTTCTAATATGTAAAAGATAAAAACGGTTACCGTGGGTTATCCTTTACAGATAAATATATACTTTCACGGATTTTTTATCGATCATTTTAAGATATATAATTCGGTAGTACATTGATTTGATATATCTTGTAAGGTTTAGCCAGTGATTGCGATTTAAGCGCAGAAAATTGTTTGCTACGACATCACATTACAAATCTTTGAAATTTTTAGTTTTTTTGTTAGACAATATATATTTATTATATATATAAATCTTCCTCTTAAATCACTCTATCTATTGCTGGAAACCGTATTAAAATCTGTAGAGTGGTTTAAAAGATCTAAGGTAAGAAACAACGTAGCGAATTCTATACTAATTCAAGAAGCTATAAATGATTCAAAAGAAATCTCTGAATTTTCTTATTTTCTGTACTATAATATATATGTATTATACATACAAACTTTCCTCTTGAATCACTCTATCTTTTGCTGGACACTGTATTAAAATCCGTTGAAAAATTTACAAGATATAAGGTGACAAGCAGCGTGAGCGAATTCCATAATTATTCAAGGAGCTATAAACGATTCAAAACAAATCTCGGTATTTTCTTATTTTCTGTTTGGTATTGCGTATGTATTATACATGAAAACCTTCCTCTTGAATCACTCTATCTATTGCTAAATACTGTATTGAAATGTGTTGAGTGGTTCAAAAGATCTAAGTTAAGAAACAACGTTGCGAATTCTATACTAATTCATGAAGCTTATAACGGTTCAAAAGAAATCTCTGAATATCCTCATTTTCTGTACTATAATATTTATGTATTGTATATATAAAACTTCCTATTGAATCACTCTGTCTATTGCTGGAAACTGTAACTAAACCTGTAGAATAGTTTAAAAGATCTAAGGTAACAAACAACGTAAGCAAATTTCATATTAAACAAATCTACTGATAAAATTATACATCGAATTTTCTCAAGCAAAATGATTCTTGAATAACAGATTTTTTTTACGAACAATCGAATTAAATTCGACCTCAAGGAACCGCTGGTTAATCAGATTATGAACAGACTGAACAAATACTTAGCTTAATAAGATTGGAATTAATGGCAATTCAATCAATTCGCTATATCCGATTATTGAAATTTTATGTCAAATAACATAAGAGACTATTTGTTATTTGAAATTAATTACTTATCACTAAATGGATATGAGAGTGAAGGAATAGAGAGTGCACTTGTGTGAAAAAAGTTCATGATATAATTGATATACAGGTTTTCTTCACAACGAATATACGAGTATATCTAACTAATATATTTTTACTATAGGTATTGAAACATTCTTGACTTCAAAGTGTTATCCTTAGAATATGAGGTAATTCACCAGTCAAAGGTCCAGTTATAAGGGTCGCTATATCTTTTGAATAGAAAATCCGATTTTAATAATTTAAAAAACATTTTACAGGTAATAAATAGAAATTTTAACAAAAAAACAAAGAACCGCCTTCAAAACAGACTTACAAATATATTAATACGCTCTAAACGTAAGAAATAATTGCGTATTCTTTTATAGTGTTCTTCGTATTGTTATATTCGGAGTTGGTGTCAGCCAAGGCAGATGTTCCCCGGGTGTCCAATTAGCAGTTCTCGTGTCTCTCCCACCTATAGCTATATAAGTAGGTGCCTTCTTACTTCGCTTCAACCTATGGAAGTCCACTGCTGGACATAGGTCTCACGTAATGACGTCCACAAGGCCCGATCTTGCGCCGCCTGGCTCCAGCGGCTATCGGCGACCCTCTTTATATTATCGGTCACCTTGTGGGGGACGGCGCAGTGTAAGCAGACGCTTACACTGCGCCGTCCGGTGCGGAGTCGCCACTCCAGCACCTTCGGCCCCCAACGTCCACCGTCCTTCGGACTATGTGTCGGTGACTTTGGTCCTACTACGGATCTCTTCATTTCTAATTCGATCACGTAGATAAACTCCGAGCATAGCCCTCTCCATCGCACGCTGAGTGACTCTGAGCTTTCGCATGAGGCCCATAGTCAGCGACCACGTCTCAGAACCGTAGGTCAACTGGCAACACGCACTGTTCGAAGAATTTGGTCTTCAGGCACTGAGGGATATCGGACGAAAAATTGTAAACTGACTTTTCACTATAACTATTTTTATACATTTTAAAAGTTAATAAAAGTGCCGACTATAATCAAACCATATTATTCATACCTCTGTATTAATCCATATCCAATTAAATAACGTTTCAATACTTGTAAAATACTTTTTAAATTATAAAAATCGGATTTTCTATTCAAAAGATTGTAGCGACCCTTATAACTGGACTTGCGACTGGTGAGTCACCTCATATTCCAAGGATACCTCTTTGAAATCAAGAATGTTTGCTAGTGTCGGACATACTACGTAAATGATGTTACGAATTTAATAATATGCGAGTATTTGTTAGATATATACTCGTTGCATATTTCTCTCACTGCCTCATTGAGAGGTTAGCATGTTCGACGACAGACATTACAGACAGGTCCTGGGTTCGAGTCCTGGGTCGTGCCAATTAAAAAATCAATATTGAGTTTTCTATTAAGGTTTCTCAATATTTGCCTGAAGTTGGGAAGTTGGCAGTGTGATCCACCCCTGTGGCACGTTAAGCCGTCGGTCCTGGTCCTCATCTTTTTCCGGTCGTGTCGGATTCCCGTCACATCGGACTATGAGAGTGAAAGAAAGAATGCTCTAAAAACTCTCGCTCCTCGGAGTGAAGAAGCCTGTGCCCAATAGTGAGAGGTTAATGGGCTGCTACTTACTTCACGTCTATTGTTAAAAATTCCTTAGCCAATTGATTTTACAGCTTACAGATCCTTACTAGATTTAACATAAGATTAATGGTGACATTGGACTATGAGAGTGAAAGGAATAGAGAGTGCTATGCCTGCCAATCCGTGGTGGAACAGCGTGGTGGGTCCCTGTCCTAGGAGTGAAGAGGCCTGTGCCCAGCAGTGGGATGTTAATGGGCTGCTAGCTACCTTTTTTATACTCGTTGTAATGTATTTAATAAACTGAAAGTAATTAGAACCTAAGTGTAACCGAAGAAAATAAATACTTTTTCAAAGGTTCCGACTTCTTTAAATTAATTACAGAGTCACGGCTAACAAAATTGCAAGATGTTAATTTAGGTTAGTTTAATGTTGACGGCAAATGTATTCAAATCGGTGTTTTGCGGTGGCCTAAGTAAATGAAATTCTGGCGAAGGACGAACGCCGCGTCTTTGGGGGGATTGGAGGCGTCTGCGTTATACGAAGCAAATGTTGAATACGAAATTTAGCGAAACTTCCGAGAACCCTTTATTGAAAGCACCCCCAGGACGTTTGACGGCGGCCCAAATTGGTCACATAAGGTCTCACGTCCCCGCAATTTACAACCAAAAGTAGAAATTTTATTACGCGGAGTGATACAATCTTGCATATAAAACAAAGTCTTCCGCTGCAACACTCAAAAACTAATAAAAAGTTTTAACCAATAGGTTAAGTAAGTAGCAGCCCATTAACATCCCACTGCTGGGCACAGGCCTCCTCCCTCCGAGGAGCGAGGGTTTTTAGAGCATAGACTCACCACGCTGCTCCACTGCGGATTGGCAGGCATAGTACACAAGTGCATTCTCTCTCACACGACCGGAGAGAGATCAGCCGCAGGACCGACGGCTTAACGTGCTCTCCGAGGCACAGGGGTGGATCACACCGCCACTTCCCAACTTCGGGCAAATATTGTAAAAATCGTAATAGAAAACTCAATATTGATTTTTGAATTGGCCCGACCTTGGATTCGAACCCAGGACCTCATGTATGTAGTCGAACAGGCTAACCACTAGACCAATAGGTTAAGGCTCCCGAGAACGACAACTAATTGCACCATCATGCCTCACTCCCTTCGGAGTAGCCAGAGACCACGTCCTTCCACTTGCCACGATCCTTGCATATCTCCTTCGCTTCTTTCATTCTCATTAAACCTTTCATACAAGTTCGTCGGTTTAGAGTACTCTTGACCTGGCCGTTATTTCAAATGTGCTGGTCTTCCCCTTCTTCCTTAACACACCTTTTTCAATTTAAGTCACTACATCTTCTTTTATAACGCAGTGTTCTCTTATCACACTATTTCTTACTCTGTCACTTAATTTCAATCCACTAACACTTCTCAACGCTCTCAAGTCGAGATGAGATCGATCCGGATTATAAAAATGATCTCAAAACGTTTTATTAGTATTATTTACGCTCTACTATGTTAGTACAGCTAAATGAAACGATAGTATCATAAAAAACATGATTAAAAAAAAACAGCAATGGAATACAAAATTAAAAACAGCTGACGTCATAGGTCAACGACCGGCCGTGGCGGCAGCTAGCAGCGCAGCAGCTGATATATGAATCTTTCGTATTACCATGATAGAGCGTAAATAATACTAATAAAACGTTTTAAAAATATGATTTTTTTAAAAATTAGGATCTACTTTTTCCGTCTCATCTTCAAAGGTCTTTATACTACTGTTTGTCTCCGTTTTCAAGACGCCTGTGACTTAAAAGCTCGCCAAAGTGAAACACTAACTAATCCTTTGGATATACAATAAAATTTCCCCACGACTTTTCTATATTACAAGATCTGTTAAGAAGCTTACATAGCATGGTAATACAAATCTCTTTGCTTGGATCGTCTTTGCTGGTATGGTGGTAACTAGCCAGGACCGAAACCTCCCAGGGTCAAAGCCGGAACCTCTGCTAGCAAAGCTGGTGTGGATGTGCCTTAGATATCCCTCATTAAGTATTGGTATAGCCATCAGGTCAACCAGGTGAGATGGGCGGGCGTTATGTCAGATGAATATATCTTGGAATGTGGCGTAAGGCAGGGTGGCTTGTCCTCTCCAATATTATTTAATATTTATATTAATGAGTTGGTTGTGCGATTGAGCAACACACATGTCGGTTGCCATGCCATGCCATGCCATGGTGTTGCTGGGTCCCTTGAAATATAATGACACAAAAAGCGAACTTATGATTTTTAAAGCAGGAAAGAAGTGCCCAGGTCATGTACCTTCTCTGTTTATAAACGGTAGACCTCTTAAGAAAGTAAATAATTTTAAATATTTAGGTCATATTGTGACTGGCAATCTCAGGGACGACGAAGATATTGAGAGGGAGCGCAGAGCCTTAGCCGTGCGTTGTAATATGCTCGCTCGCAGATTCACTCGGTGTACAGAAGAAGTTAAAGTGACATTTTTTAAAGCATTCTGTCAAATCTTCTACACGAGTGGTTGTGGATGAGATATTCTAAGAGGGCACTTAATGTTTTTAGAGTGCAGTATAACAATGCCTTTAGGATGTTGATGGGACTATCACGAAACTGTAGTGCTAGTGGCATGTTTGTGGCGGCGAGGACTGACGGTTTTCACGCAATCATGCGGAAAAGAGCAGCCTCTCTTCTACAACGCGTGCGTGGTAGTGGCAACAGCATCCTACAGGCAATTGCTTATAAAACTGACAGCCCAATTATCAAACACTGGATAGATACCGCGATAAAATAACCACACTAACATAGTACTTAAGATAATTATTTGTTACTAACACTTTAACATGCTTATGGATTTATATCTGAAATAAATGAATTATTATTATTATACACTCTGACACTCACGCCCGTTTACGAGAAAATATATATATTTATTATTATATATAAATAAATTTATAATAATTACTTATATACAAAAATATGGAATAATACATATATCTACATAAACAATTACATAAATAAATATAACGGGCGGAGGATCCACCCCGGCAGGGAGACCAAACGGCCGGGGGTCAGGGCTACAGGCTGAGAAACCGCCGGACTATCCTAGCCGAGTCCAGCAACACCGCCTTTTGCATCCTCCATTATTGTATTGGATATATTTTCAATATGTAACTGTAGATTTATTGATATTTATGTATATAATATTTATATTATATGTAATATTCATATTATAAGTTTTTGGCGCTGTTCTGTTCTACTATTTATTTTAGTTTGCTTTTTACATAGTAAGGTTGTCTAGAAGAGATTGCTTGTAGCAATAAGACCGCCTTTGCACCCTATATTATAGTAATAAGTATCTTAGTTTGTGTCTTTTTTATCTTGTGTGCAATAAAGTGCTTTCCCCCTCTCTCTCCCTTTAATGTCAACTCAACAGAGCATATTGCGAATGTCAAAATAATTAAAATTGCACTTTTTCGTGAAATTTCCTGTACAAAATTAAACATTCGTTCATCAGAAATAGATAGGGGTGTTTATGGAGGAAGCAATTATTTTTTTACACGGATTCCTTTCCCATTACAGTTATTTGGAGCCGGCGGCAGTTTGTTTTGTCAGATATATTTAATTTATCACGTTTGCACTTTTTGCGAATGGTATTTACGTGATAACTAGCTGTGATTACGAGGAAATGCATTGTCAGTAAGCCTTTTGTTGGCGAGGGATTCAGGTTCAGAGGAATCCCTCCCGGTTCAGTAGACTGTACGTGTTCAGATGCTTTGATCTTGCGCGTTCGGTTCGTCAATGTTCAGGTTCTCGGTTCAACACACAATATCCAGTTGTTCGGTTTTCCAGGATCGCGTTTCGGGTTCGGGTTCGGCATAGTTCTTGATGTTCACAAGTCGCGCTTAGTAGAGGATCTACTCCGCTCGGGAGTCTAAGGGGTGGGCCCGTAGAAGGGCCCTGCTGCGTCGGGGGAAAACGTTGCTCTAAGGGCGCCTCCTGCGAGGCTCGGACCTAGGCTTAGAGCAACGTTTGCTGCTGCTGAAAAGGACAATCGGACAGGTGCTTAGTCTTGACGCCCATAGGCCAGGGTGCGTCAGATAGCGGGGACCTCGTCTTCGCCAGCGAAGACGCTGGGTGTGTGTGATAGTGTACAGGGCATTGTCAATAGTAATCTGGTCGTCCGGATCGTCAAGGTCGTGTTTGGGACGCCTCTTCCTAGGCGGGATGTTTAGCCTATTCCCATAAGAGGCGGCATTTCTAATGAGAAGGTTGGGGTGACTGATGGCTCTTTTGAAGTAGTCTAAGGAGAGCGTTGTAAAATAGTTGTTGACCGTTGCGAGGTCGAGATCTCTGTGGAGATCGACGTATGCCCATGAATTTGTTCTGCAGCGTCTGATGTTACATATAACTCTGGGAGAGGCGTTTAATACAACCCTCCCACTCGGCAGGCACATGCGGTGCAACGAGCAGGAGACAGGGCGATCGCGGGTGCTGAAGTAGGAAGGGAGGGGGGTCGCCGGCGATTGACCAATCAGAATTAGTCGCCGCCGGCGATTCGCTAGGCTCGGTGCTCCTGTTCGCGACACCTTTATATCTCAAAAGGAGTAATTTTCCTACAATTCACATCAATTAATAGATAAGAAGCTTATTAGGCCAGTGTTTAATTTGTTAACAGCAATATTTGTTGTAAACAGCTAGAGTGAATGCGAAAGTTGGAAGGGGAAGACCAAGGCGAACGTTCCTGGACCAAATCCAGGGCATTTTAAATAACGGCCAGGTCAAGAGTACTCTAAACCGACGAACTTGTATGAAAGGTTTAATGAAAATGAAAGAAGCGAAGGAGATATGCAAGGATCGTGGCAAGTGGAAGGATGTCGTCTCTGCCTACCCCTATGGGAATAAGGCGTGATGCTATGTATGTATATTTGTTCAAAAATCCTCAAAAAAGGGTCAAGGACAGCATAACTTTCGGTTTTCGGTTTCGGTTCAATAACGATCTTGTTTTCAAAATTCAAAAGGAAGTGGTTCTTTATTCAATAATATCGATATTATATTTTCCAACTTATTTTTAAATTATTGAAACACTTATTAGGATATTACCACGTTAAATTGTATATCTATTACACTTAACATTAGACATTAAAATAATAAGGTATTATTTTGTCAGTTTAAATCATACTTATTATTCAATGGTAACCCGACATTAATTACCAAAATATTGAGAAAATTATCTTTATTTTATACAGACAAAAATTATTTACTACTAATTTATTTAGCAGGTTCATTTGACGAGATAATTAAAGCTTTCGTAGGAGCTTTCATGTTTATATATGTAGTGGATAGCATCTTCGACTACATGCATGAGGTCCTGGGTTCGATTCCCGGGTTGGGCCAATTCAAAAATCAATATTGAATTGACTATTAAGATTTTCTCAATATTTGCCCGAAGTTGGGAAGTTGCCGGTGTGATCCACTCCCGTGCCTCGGAGACCACGTTAAGCCGTCGGTCCTGCGCCTGATCTCTCTCCGGTCGTACTGGATTCCCGTCACATCGGACTATGAAAGTGAAGGAATAGAGAATACACTTGTGTAATATGCCTGCCAATTGGCAGTGGAGCTGCGTGGTGGGTCTATGCTCTAAAAACCCTCGCTCCTGGGAGTGAGGAGGCCTGCGTCCAGCAGTGGGACGTCAATGGGCTGCTACTCACCTTTTTTTTTAGGTTATCGTTTGACTTTAATCTCAACTAATGGTTGCAGTTTTAGATGCCTTAAAATTTTTGAATCTAGTTGATTACATAATGTTTTGTTCTTGTTTTCGCTGTGCTGTTTTTAAAAAAATTCTTTCTCCTATGAGTAAAGAGACCTGTGACCAGCAGTGAGACATTAATATTACATAACTACAATATTTACAACAGTTTCGCTGGCGAAATGGGCTTGGTATTCTCACCTCTAGCACAAGTTCTGGGTTAGATGTAGAAATGGCATTATGTAATTTATCTGGAGTGATGGGGAGCTCGTATTGCAACTATCTGGAACTAAAAACCTAGAATAACTGAAAAATTGAACTCTGAAGATCCGAAAACTGATAACAAATGAACTAAACCCTGAAGAACCCTCAAGCACCGAAGATCTTAAGAAATGAAGACCGTAGCCCTAAGAACCCATACAGTTTACTCAGTCTGGAGGGACTTATGAATCCCTTCCATAATGAGGTGTAAACATCATGAAAGGTAAATTACCTATTAGCAGATTAACACACTTCCAATTTAGACTGTATTAACACTATTTATTATATGAGAACCGTATGTCATCACGTTGACCTACAGTTCTGAGACGTGGTCGTTAACTATGGACCTCATGCGGAAGCTCAGAGTCACTCAGCGTGCGATGGAGAGGGCTATGCTCGGAGTTTCTCTACGTGATCGAATCAGAAATGAGGAGATCCGTAATAGAACCAAAGTCAGCGACATAGTCCTACGAATCTCGAACCTGAGGTGGCAATGGAAGGTGCTGGAGTGGCGACCTCCCACAAGGAAGACCGATGATATAAAAAAGGTCGTTGGTAGCCGCTGGAACCAGGCGGCGCAAGATCGGGCCTTGTGGACGTCATTACGTGAGACCTATGTCCAGCAGTGGACGTCCATCGTTTAAAGCGACGATTATATGACAATACAGTCAAGCACTAACAACAATAAAAAAATGAGTAAGCTATAGAATGAAGTAAAACTTAACCTCTCTATCTTCCGTTCAAAAAAATTATAAAGCTAAATAAGCTGCTACTCACTTCACTCTATGTAGTTAACATGTGTGCAATTTACCCCAAAAAAAAACCCATATGTTTGCTCAAAATGCTAAGCTACTTGTTATAAATTAGCTAACAATGTAGCCGTCAAAAATTGGATTTAGTGGGGCGCTCGACACAATCACGGTTCATTAAACTATAACGAAATCCCTGAACCGATTGACATATTTCCCGGACCCCCAATGAACAAGCAACTAGGTCCCCCTAATTTATCCCTCGGCATCCCCAATCGTTGAATAAAAAGAGGAATAAAAATGCAAAACTCTCCAAATAAACGGAAGAATGACTTTAAATAGTAAGTGAATTCAAAACAGGTGCATCCGAGGGGTTAGAGCCGAGCGATTCAAAAGAAACAATATAACATCCACGGAAGAGTACGTCGTGAATTTATAATGAGGTTGATAAAGGGGGAAATAAAGGACGACACGTTTTAAACTAGCTGGTGTCTGTGACTGCATTTATTTTATATTACTTCTTGCAAAATATGTATGTCGGAGAATAAGGGAGAAGAAAAGCATAAAGCATGGGCATGGCATCCATAATTCAATTTCCATAATGTGGGCGTTGGTTGGCAATGTTGATGCAATCAAACACTTTATTAATTAACTCAGATTATAATGTTCAATCACTTAATGTGTAAAACGCGACAGTTTCAATAGTCGACCGCTCTGGCGGACCGTCACTGCGAGGACGCGCGCCGGCTTGACAATTAACTCTGTCCCACGCTGATAGGTAGATGGCGCCAGCGTTCAACAGATTACTGCCCTCCGACGTACATTTGTCAGCAAGTTATAGAAAAAAGTTAAGGTAAGTATTAGAAGATATTTTAATTATCTTACAAATTGATTGATTAATGCATTGCCTAATGATAGACCTTCCATCGCCGAGGTTCACACTCCTGACTGGTCATCGGTTAGGGTTAGTGCGTAAATTGCATTTCCCACCGACAAAAAAAAAAAGAAAATAGCTCTATAGACTAACTGTGTACCAAATGTCATTTAAATCAACTCAGTTTTGCCCTAAAACCGCAACAGACAGACACTCTGTCTAATTACAGACAACACTTACTGATTGATTCATGAACTGTTTAAATTTTAAACAAATTTCTCGATTCAGAGAGTTCATCTTCTGATCAAGAGGTAAAGTGACCTAATAATTTACAAGCTCCAATTACTGACTTACCTATTCTGGATGCGTGGAACTTGATGGAACAGACCATTTAAACCTAGGGGAGCTTTCTTCATTTGAATTTTTAGGACTAAATGCTGACACATCCACCTTTCTGAATAAGTAGGCATTAAACAAACTAAAATCGATTTAAATATTAGTTTTTGCAAAATTGATCCAGCGCCCGTAATTCCAATTGTTCCAGTTTCCAGTTCAGAATTTAGCATGAACTAAGTCTATGCCCGGTCAAGTTAATCAGTGTCTAGTTTCTGAGTTTAAACCAGAGGGAAATTTAACAAGGGACTACGATAGGGTTCAATTTAACCACCAGTCTCCAGCGTACGGCGGCGAAATGTTAATTGCAGCCATTGAAAGTGGAAACTTTATCAAACTACCCGCAAACGGTTAATATATACGTAAACGCTAATATCGAATTTGCTGGTACACAATAAAGCTTCTTTTCCCCTATTTTTTTAACTCTGATGACATAACATTAGTTTATTTGACAATTTTTGTTATAGGAATTTAATATTAATAAAAAACTACCCGCAAATGATTAATTTATACATAAATCTAGCTTGTATTCTCTTATTTTTTTTTTAATTCTGATGACACCGTCGCTTCAACCGATGGACATCCACTGCTGGACATAGGTCTCACGAAATGATGCCCACAAGGCCTGATCTTCTGCCGCCTGGCTCCAGCAGCTACTGGGGAAACTCTTCGGGCCCGAACGTCCATCGGTTCATCGGACTATAGGAGCCCCGGCCATCGCCACTTCAGGTTCGCGATGCATAGGGCTATGTCGGGTGACTTTGGTTCTGCTACGGATCTCCTCATTTCTGATTTGATAACGTAGAAAATCTCCAAGCATATCCCTCTCCATCGCACGCTGAGTGACTGGGAGCTTTCGAATGAAGCCCATAGTCAGCGACCAAGTTTCCAATCCGTAGGTTAGCATTTATAGAAAACTTATCTGATGACATAACATTAGGTTATTTGACCATTTCTGTTTTAGGAAATTAGCATTTATAGAAAACTATGCGCAAATGCCTCATTGGTCTAGTAGTTAGCATGTTCGACTACAGACAGGAGGTCCTGGGTTCGAGTCCCGGGTCGGGCCAATTCAAAAATCAATATTGAGTTTTCTATTAAGATTTTCTCAATATTTGCCCGAAGTTGGGAAGTTGGCGGTGTGATCCACCCCCGTGCCTCGGAGAGCACGTTAAGCCGTCGGTCCTGCGCCTGATCTCTCTCCGGTCGTGTCGGATTCCCGTCACATCGGACTATGAGAGTGAAGGAATAGAGAGTGCACTTGTGTACTATGCCTGCCAATCCGCAGTGGAGCAGCGTGGTGGGTCTATGCTCTAAAAACCCTCTCTCATATGAGTGAGGAGGCCTGTGCCCAGCAGTGGGACGTTAATGGGCTGTTACTTACTTTACTTACTTTTTTACGCGCAAATGCTAATACCAAATTTGTTTCGTATACAATTAAAGCTTGTTTTCGAGTATTTCTGATTAAGCTCTGATGAAATAACATCAGATTATTTGAAAAATTTGTTTTATAAATTGAACAATACAAAAAAAACTACCTGCAAACGGCTAATTTATACATAAATCTAATACCGCATTTGCTGGTATTCCAGATGCTTGTTTTCCCCTATTTTTTGTAAACTCTGACGACATAACATCAGGTTATTTGACCGTTTTCGGTTTAGGAAATTATCAATAATAAAAAACAACCTGCAAGTGATTCATTTATACATATTTCGCTTATTTTCACAGCATTATGCCTTACGGCATACTGTTATGGGGAAGGAGGGCGGACATTGAAACTATATTTATTTTACAATAAATATAAATTTTAACAAAAAAAGAACCGCCTTCTAAACAGACTTACAAATATATTAATATGCTCTAAAAAGTAAGATATAATTGCGTTTTATAGTGTTCTGCGTATTCTTATATTTGGAGAGTTATAGTTGTGATATATTTGTAAGTTGGTCTTGAAGCCCGTTCCTTTTTTGTTAAAATTTTTATTTATTTTTTGATTTTTAGTGAATCTGAAGTAAACGTGATGCAACGCAGCAACAAACGTAACCTCATTGCTATTTGATTACCGAGACTTATATTTTCTGCCATAAACCGCACCTTTACTGTAAGCCGTTGAGGAGTTCCATTGATCTTCATATTTAACTACGACTAGCACTTGACCATACCGAAGTTACGGTATGCGACTCAAATATCTGGATAGCTTATAGAAGATTCTGCCGAGTATCGTTCATTTGCTCCTAAGAATTGAAAACTTCGTCACTTTGTCATGGAATCCATCATCAGAACCTAACCAAACTATCACAAAACAACCCTTGAAGTATCCTTTCTAATAAAAAAAAATTATCGAAATCGGTTGGTATGATTTTAGTTATTTGTCCGTTTGTCGTGGACATGCTTAATGCAAATTTAACACTTATCCGGTTTTCTCATGGATGCCATCATTAGAACTGGTTTAAAAACTTACATCAAGGGCTATCTTGCGATAGTTTGGTAAGGTTCTGATGGTGAAATCCATGATAAAGTGACGGAACTCTTCAATTCTTAGGAGCAAATGAACGATACTCGGCAGAATCTATCCAGATATTTGATTCGCATACCGTAACTTCGGTATGGTCAAGTGCTAGTCGAAGTTAAATATGAAGATCAATGGAACTCCTCAACAGCTTACAGTAAGGGTGCGGTGTATGGCCGAAAATGTAAGTCTCGGTAATCAAATAGCAACGAGGTTACGTTTGTTGCTGCGTTGCAACACGTTTACTTCAGATTCACTAAAAATCAAAAAATAAATAGAAATTTTAACAATAAAAGAACCGCCTTCAAAACAGACTTCCAAATATACTATTATTATTAATATGCTCTAAAAAGTAAGAAATAACTGCGTATTCTTTTATAGTTTTCTTCGTATTCTTATATTTGGAGTGGGAGAGACGCGGGAGCTGCCAAGTGGACACCCGGGGAACAACTTCCTTGGCTGACGCCGACTCCGAATATAACAATACGAAGAACACTACAAAAGAAAACGCAATTATTTCTTACTTTTTAGAGCATATTGATAAGTAAGGTAGTAAGTTTCTTTTTTTGTTAAAACTTCTATTTATGTTCTCTACGTATTTTAAAACTCAGATAACAACTTTTAGCGATAATTTCGTAGAAATATATTGTACATTATCGTATAAATATTAGGCAAGTGGTTTATTCAAATCCCGTTTGTTTTAGCGACATTAATTTTCTCGCTAAATCGACAACGGCTGCAGGCCTCTGGAAATTATAATTGGTACATATGTCAACATGAGAATAGTTATTGCGACCCATAATTGAAATTCGTTAAGTAATTATGCCAACACGAAATTAGGATTTGGATTATAATAACGAATGAATTATTTAACATCCTTATTTATCAATAGATCCTATGTATAAGGGTGACAGAAGGAATAAATTTGGTTAGCATAAAAAAAGGTTATATTGAGCCAACGTTAAAAGATAGATAGATGTTGTTGGAGACTTTTTTATAGATTATTTAAAAAGGAACAATTCTGTCATGTATGATTTTTGCGTAACTTTAACCGTTTACTCTGCAAACGCAACGGAAGCTCTCTAAAGGAAAAAGCCTCTATTTTGTAACATTCTTTATTGTTGCATCAATCCTATAGGTCTTAGCGTGATGATTTATAGCATATAGTCTTCCTCGATAAATGGGCTATCTAAAACTGAAAGAATTTTTCAATTCTGACCAGTAGTTCTGGAGATAAGCGCGTTCAAGCAAACAAACTATTGCCTTTATAAAAGAACCAAAAAAGTTCGGTAGCTTATAACAATAAGTAATATCCGATGACATAATAGAAAGAATGCAAAAACAATCACATTGTTTTGGTTTAAACATCTGCAATATATTAACCAAGTCACGTCTTTTGCTGTGGTTTTTAATGAGATGCAAATCATTCATAACAAATTACGTCACCATGATTAGGTTATTATTAAAACTATATAATGTTTATGAAGTTACTATGAAAACAAATTTTATACACTTCGACGTGGTTCGTTTTGATTATTTTGCAGAAAACCCGAATGAAATCTTAAGCAATATGAGTCACTTTAACTTATTTTATGACAAATGCAACTAAAATGAAATCATAACCTATTTAACCTAAAAGTTACACTTCCTAGGCTTTTCAGTTTCACAATGCAGATAAAGATAATTTATTCAGACGGATACAGCATTAATCCTTATCAAATTAAACACTATACCTTTTTTTTGGTGAAGGAAAACATCGTGAGGAAAACTGCATATCAATGGAACAATTCTGTAGTATGTGTAACTTGCTAAATAGCAGTGGAAGAGCCTGGTGGATCCTATGCCCTAAAACATTCTATTACGAATGAAAGCTCGATCCCTGGTCTGAGTCTGGACCGATGTGAGTTACCACCCTTTTTTTTCGCTGGGAAATGCATTTACGCACCCTGGCTAAAAGTCATACTCTCATCCAGGAGAGTGGGACTCGCTGAAAAACAGAATACCCACTAAAAGCCAGCGGGACCCTCAGTGTCCTGAACAGAAGTACCAGAGGTGAAGTGGGGACATTACGCTCTGGGACTGCGGACATCGTCTTTCACGACAATTCAGAATAGATGGAGACTCGCAAAGGCGCGTCTCCTGGCTCCCGGCCTCCTCCTACGGATAGAGGTGGCCTCAGCTGCAGCTTCCCTCTCTCTCTCTGATGGCGGATGGTATCATCCTTCTGTGAGAATGTCATCTCACAGACGGATGACACCATCCGCCAACCACTTTCACTGCTGAGCATATAGCCGACTATGCTCATCAGCGAGAGCTCACCGCCAACGAGAGAAATCAGAGGGTGCCGTTGAGGCCCCCAAGCCGGGCATTCTGCCACAGTATGATAAGATGTATGAGTTACCACCCTACCAGCAAAGATGTACCTCCGAGTGTGTTCTTATAGGATGGTGTGCAGAAACCATAAGGAGTAAATCGCCTCTTACCATCAGGTATGATCACAATCAAAGGATAAACTGTCAGCAATAAAAAAGAAGAGGCCTGTTCTCAACAGTGAAAGGTTAATAGGCTGCAATTTAACTTTTAAAAACCTTTTACACAACATTATTAAAATAGGTATATTAAACTGCCTCATGGTCTAGTGGTTAGCATGTTCGACTACAGACATGAGGTCCTGGGTTCGAGTACCCGGGTTGGGCCAATTCAAAAAATCAATATTGAGTTTTCTATTAAGATTTTCTTAATATTTGCCCGAAGTTTTGTATTTGGCGGTGTTCTCCACCCTTGTGCCTAGAGCAGCACGTTAAACTGACACATCGAACTATGAGAGTGAAGAAATAGAGAGTGCACTTCTGTACTATGCCTGCCAATCCGCAGTGGAGCTGCGAGGTGGGTCTCTAAAAACCCTCGCTCCTCGGAGTGAGGAGGCCTGTGTCCAGCAGTGGGACGTTAAAGGGCTGCTACTTACTTTAAGTATATTAGGAGATATCGCGAACACAAATTCAATCTCGCGTTACATTTAGAAGTCCGGCGACAGATACATATAAAAACGGTAAGTAGCACTACTAGGGAGGAGCCCATTGCTGGATACACCAGCAATGGGCTGCTGCCTAGTATGAGAGAGAGTTTTTAGAGGATAGACCCACTGTGGATAGGCAGGCATAGTACACAAGTGCACTCACTATTCTTTCACTCTCATAGTCCAATTTGATGGCAACACAACACTTGTGGAGAGATATCAGGCGCAGGACCGACTGCTTAAGGTGTTTTCCGAGGCACAGGGGTGGATCAAACCAACCAAATTTCCAATTTAGGGCAAATATTGAGAAAATCTTAACCAATCAATCAATCAATCAACCAAAATATCTTTATTCAAGTAGGCATATTACAGCACTTTTGAATCGTCAATTTTTTTTTCTTTTCTTTTCCACACTGTAATTCTAATGTACGCCTGATGATGATAACCCAGAACGACTTAAAATCTAAATTTACGAGGGTTCCTTCGCGCCCTGTTCCGAAAAGAGCCCACAACAAACTCAGTCGGGTATTCTGTTTTTTTTGTTATCATCATCATCATTATTACAATATCATATTAGTTTAATATATTTCAATTCAAATTAGAGCAGTTCGTTCACTCCCACGCGTTTCTATCGTCTAAGTACTCTTGCAACTTATAATACGATTTTTCTATCAACTTTCTTTTAACAAAGACTTTGAATTTATTAATTGACATCTTTAGAACGTCTTGTGGGAGTTTATTATAGAAACGTATACAGTTACCCTTAAATGAGTTGTTAATCTTATGCAGCCTACTAGAATTTATAACAAGTTTGTTTTGGTTTCGTAAGTTATATGATGTACATTCACTCTTTTTATTAAAAGAGTCAATGTTTTTATGTACATACAACAAGTTTTCTAATATATATACGCAGTGAACTGTCATTATGTTAACTGCCTTGAATTTGTTTCGTGGCGACTCTCTTGGACCCATATTGTAAATCGCACGAACGGCCCTTTCCTGCAGCACAAATATTGCATCTATATCAGCAGCATTACCCCAAAGTTTACACTCTCATAGTCCAATGTGACGGCAATTCAACACTTGTAGAGAGATATCAGGCGCAGGACCGACTGCTTAAGGTGTTTTCCGAGGCACAGGGGTGGATCAAACCAATTTAGAGAAAAATTTAACAGAAAACTATCCATTTTGTAATTAGCCCGAACCGGGACTCTAGATTTTCCACTTCGACTGTTTTTGTCGTAACGAGATTTGCGTCATATAAATACAGCACTTGTATATAATCGGTGCAAACACTAACAGTAATTAGCGTAACAGAACGCCGCCAGTTTGCGCAGCGGCGTGTTAACACGTTGCGATCGTTTTGGTAACGGCGCGATAACGGCGTTGCATGACGACCTCCAACATTCTGTAACGGGCCTGCGAGATTTTACTGGATCGTTTCAAACCGCTTTCCGGTTAAAGCACACCATCTTGTACAACAATTTATAACGAATGTGGTTGTATCAAACAAAAACTTTGTTGTACCATTTGTAAAACAAGAATGGCTGGACACCAGGATGTACGACGTGGAGGTGTTTATCCGCCAACTGGCTAGGTGGATGTTTTGCCAAGGGGACAACTCCCACACCCATCTTTACGAGACTGCCTACTACAGTAAGTAGCAGTCTATTAACTTCTCATTGCTGGACACAGGCCTCCTCACTCGGAGGAGCAAGGGTTTTTAGAGCATAGACCCGCCACGCTGCTCCACTGCGGATTGGCAGGCATACACAAGTGCACTCTCTATTCCATCACTCTCATAGTCCGATGTGACGGGAATCCGACACGACTGGAGAGAGCTCAGGCGCACGACCGACGGCTTAACGTGCTCTCCGAGACACGGGGATGGATCACACCGCCAACTTCGGGCAAATATTGAGAAAATCTTAATAGAGAACTCAATATTGAATTGGGCCGACCTGGGACTTGAACCCAGGACCTCATGTCTGTAGTCGAACAAGCTAACCACTAGACCAATGAGGCAGTTGATAGAACACTAATCCTGGGCAATGGAGCGAATGCTTCAAGGCCTGTAATTCTCAACCAAATTTGAATTGAACCCATGAGTTATTGAATTGAAACAATCATAAACACTCTAGCTTTAAGAAGCAAGGACTTCTTTTTTCGCTTATATCTCTGGGCAATGCTTAATGCACGCTGGGTAAAGTTGTAACCTCTATCTGCGTGTGTGTCACTCAAGATACTCACTAAACCGACTGGAGCTCCATTCCCTATAGAAGACTGTTGACACATTTGATTTTGGCAGTGCCGGATGAATACGATTTAAAGACCCGTAAACCTCATCCAGAATTTAAAAGAACCCAAGAGAAACCGCTGATTTATTGGATTGAAACAATCATAAACACATCACCTTTAAAAAGCGAGGATTTCTTTTTTCGAATAGGATATACTTAATGCACGCTGGGTGAAGTAGTAACCTCTATCTGCGTGTGTGTGACTCGTTTTTGTACCAAGATGGAAGACTGCTGACATATCCGAATAAATCCGATATAAAGCTACAGGATCCATAATCCACAACCAGAATTGAGATGAACCCAATAGAGACCACTAATTTTTTGGATTAGAAAAATGATAAACATTCCATCTTTAAGATGCGAGCACTTCTTTTTTAATGATTAATGCACGCCAGTTGCAAATTTAAACCCCCATTCAGATGAGTGTTACTCACTGGTTTTAAACAGACTGGAGCTCATTTCATCACTACAGGAGCCTACTGACACATTCGGTTCTGGCAACACCAGATGCATCTGATTTAAGGTACTGCGCAGGGGAGAAGATGACCTAAATTCACATTTGGTGCCCCTTGCTTTCTGTGGGAGGCCGCACCAGCAAGCAGAGCGTTTTACGATGCTTGTGTGTAGAGGTGGCTCCCAACCAGCTTCCCGCGCACGTGCAAGATGTGGAACGAACTCCCAGCCACGGAGTTTCCGCAAGGCTATAACTTAGAGACATTTAAGAGGCTGCTATGGCTATGGAATTCAAAAATGGATATTGAGTTTTCTATTAAGATTTTCTCAATATTAGCTCGAAGTTGGGAAGTCGGCGGTGTGATCCACCCCCGTGCCTCAGAGAGCACGTTAAGCCGTAGGTCCTGCGCCTGATCTCTCTCCGGTTGTGTCGAATTACCGTCACATCGGGCTATGAGAGTGAAGGAATAGAGAGTACACTTGTGTACTATGCCTGCCAATACGCAGTGGAGCAGCGTGGTGGGTCTATGCTCTAAAAACCCTCTCTCATATGAGTGAGGAGGCCTGTGCCCAGCAGTGGGACGTTAATGGGCTGCTACTTACCTATGGCTATGGTGCTGCAGGTGTCCATGGGCGGCGGTAATCACTCAACATCAGGTGACCCGCAAGTTCGTTTGCTTACCAAGGATATAAAAAAGAAGCTAAATCAAGATCCCAAATGCTGGTGACCTGCCACTATCTGATAAAGAAGCGTGATCTTGGACAAGCGTTGAAAATACTGACAGGTTAGCACTTAACTGTGGTGACACCTGATTAAGTGGTGATATTCCTCTATACGATACGATACGATGAACGCTGCTAATAGGGTGGTAATTAGAGAATGATAACTCGATTCCGAGACTTCTGCTAGCAAACAGAATCTAAATTCTAATGAAAACTTTAGATTAAAACCAGCTTCGAGAAAATTCCTGTGATGTATAGAGTTCATTCGCGAAGCAGCCAAGCACGTATCTTTCCCATAACGTTTATTTATATGCTAAACTTTTGCATCTCACGTTTTGCCCGCAGATGGAAAGCTTCTTGCAAGACTTCAATGAATACATTACACAGTGCAGGTTAGTAGTTAGAAGGGTAGCTCTATTTTGTATTCATGCAGCGCGTGGATGCTTTAATAAGATTATTGCCTGAATAAATAGATAACACTCCAAGCCGAACTTGTTATGAAATTTATTTACTTTGAAGATTTCATTGAACTTGAATTGAAAGACTTATTTTATTATATTACTATTATAAGTGTCTCATTGGTGTAGTGGCTAGCATGTTTGGCTACAAATATGAGGTCCTGTGATTGATTCCCGAGCCTAATACAAAATTGTCTCGAAGATCACGTTAAGCTTTCGTTACTGCACCTAATCTCTCTCCGGTTGTGTTTAATTGCCGTCCCATCCCGCTATGTATTGGGAAGGCCAAGAAATAATATAAATAAACAATTTCCAAGAGCTATATACCCTTCCAATATTCCTGAACTCTACCACCGGTTCGGAATGTATTTACCATTGAGAAGTATCTGACAGTAAACTTGATAGTTACTCTTTTCTATAAATGTTATTATTAACATAGAAGTGCAACTGCATCATCAACATCGATTAAAATTAAATATAAAACACAATTATCATTATGACAAATTAATAAGAAAATGTCTTTAATTAGAGAAATACACTTTGTATCGTAGAGCAGCACAATTTACTAACACAATTAACTTAAAACATAATAACTGGTAGCTGACGTTGATTAAAACTGAGAACTGAACTAACTTCTCTGATACAAAGCTTTTATAACCTCTTGCTAATTAGGACATTATGGCAAAAAACCAATGAGAGTGTTTGCCGCCAAATACAATTGTTAATTATATTATTTCTTAAGAAACTACCACTCCCTGTTAGTTTTTAATAGTTACAATTAATACAATTTAAGTAACTCTAATCATTTATGAAACATTACAACGATTCAATAGCAAATTGGCATAAATTACAATGTTTAGAAATCCACCAATGGGAAGCGAAGAAAATTTCTAAGAATACGATTTAGTCAATTGACGAACCGTATCCTTTATTTTAAAATATGATCGCAACAATACTGATATTTCCGTAATAGTCAATATACAATCTAATACTTCAACAATAATAATATAAACCTATCATATGAGAGTGGAGGAATAGAGAGTGCATTTGTTTTAGCTCATAGACTTGGGTACTATACTTGCTGAGCACAGGTGTCCACTGTCCAATGTGCTCAGCAGTGGGACATGAATGCATTACTGTTTACTTTACCTTACTCTCTCCTCATTGGTCTAGTGGTTAGCATGTTCGACTACAGACATGAGGTCCTGGGTTCGAGTCCCGATATTGAGTTTTCCATTAAGATTTTCTTAATGTTTGCCCGAAGGTAGGAAGTTGGCGGTGTGATCCACCCCTGTGCCTCGGAGAGCACGTTAAGCCGTCGCTCCTGCGCCTGATCTCTCTCCGGTCGTGTCGGATTCCCCTCACATCGGATTATTGGAGTGAAGGAATAGAGAGTGCACTTGTGTACTGTCTATCAATCCACAGTGGAGCAGCGTGGTGAGTCTATGCTCTAAAAACCCTCGCTTCTCGGAGTAGCTACTTACTTTACTTTACTTATGATAAATATCCCTCCAGTGTTATCTCGAGAATTTTTATATTAAGCTAAGATATTTAACTTGGTTCCATCGTATTCCTCGCGTAGGGTTTAGCCAGCTTAATATTCTGAAGCGCTGTTCCATTGATGATGTAATTATGTCACGTGTGAAATTACGTCCCGTAACTTACGTAGTTATGCGTACTATGTACGTTAAAGTACCAGTATCGAAATTGTCTCATATTATATGTCAAGTCAAGTCAAAATATCTTTATTCAAATATCGTTTTTTTCTATATATTATTTAACTGAATGACTGATGATAACAATAAAGAACGACTTACAATCTACAGTTACGAGGGTTCCTTCGCGCCCTGGTCTGAGAAAAGCCCACAACAAACTCAGTCGGGTGTACGTTTTTTTTGTCATCATCATTACAACATATATTTTAAATTTATTCTATATCTATATACATATATAACAATTCATTCCGTCCCACGCAATTTCGTCCTCTAAGTATAATAAATATATAGTAAATTTTTTTAAGGGACATCTTTGTAACTTCTTCTGGGAGTTTGTTATAGAACCGTATACAGTTACCCTTGGATGACTTCTCAATTTTATCTAGCCTACTAGGATTTACATTTAAATGTGCAATAAAATTTTAAATAAACTTTTCATAATTACTAAATTCTCATTGAATGTAAGTCAAATCACGTAGCCCTCATAAAATATTTTGGTTGATTCTAAACGTGGAATTAGGGTTGGCAATTGGAGAATCGGTATTCGTCGCATCGGATTTCGATTGAAATGGAGGGAATTGCTCCACAGTGCTCGTATCGCGTACTGGATTGAGCTCTATTCGCGTTTCTGCGATCACGCCGCCACGTTGTAACTCAATCTGCGACGTGTTTGCATTTTGATGCAATCCTTGCGAGCTCAATGGTAATCCATCAGCTGTTACTATTCATTGATAGCCACTTTTTAATCTCTGTCCAATGTATTTTAATTACACGGCTCAAATTCACCAACAATTACAAACTCTAAGCCATAATACGATATTGGAATCGCTTCAACAACACGGAATAGACTTAAGTCATATTAAGGGAGTCATCTCATGTGATGGGCTTAAAAAACTTAATAAAATACTAATTACTGCTTAAGTTCAGCCTTAAACACAAATAGTCGAAGAAAGAATTAAATTTCTCAAACATAAACTGCAGTCGTCGTCGCTTCAACCGATGGACGTCCACTGCTGGACATAGGTCTCACGTAATGACGTCCACAAGGCCCGATCTTGCGCCGCCTGGCTCCAGCGGCTACCGGCGACCCTCTTTATGTCGTCGGTCCACCTTGTGGGGGGTCTCCCTACACTGCGCCGTCCGGTGCGGGGTCGCCACTCCAGCACCTTTGGCCCCCAACGTCCATCGGTCCTTCGGACTATGTGCCCCGCCCATTGCCACTTCAGGTTCGCGATTCGCAGGACTATGTCGGTGACTCTGGTTCTACTACGGATCTCTTCATTTCTGATTCGATCACGTAGAGAAACTGCCCTATTTTCTATTAAATAATGTATTATGACATAATTAAATATTTAACAGACAAAGACTTTAGTAACATGAAAATAAATACCTAATTTGATATATTATAAAAAATTTAATGAGTAAGTAAGTAAGTTAGTAAGTAAGTAAGTAAGTAGCAGCCCTTTTAACGTCCCACTGCTGGGCACAGGCCTCCACACTCCGGGGAGCGAGGGTTTTTAGAGCATAGACCCATCACGCTTCTCCACTGCAGATTTGCAGGCATAGAACACAAGTGCACTCTCTTTTCCTTCACTCTCATAGTCCGATGTGACGGGAATCCGACACGACCGGAGAGAGATCAGGCGCAGGACCGACGGCTTAACGTGCTCTTAATAGAAAACTCAATATTGATTTTTGAATGGGTCCGACCCAGGACCTCATGTCTGTAGTCGAACATGCTAACCAATAGACAATGTATATATAATAAACTAATACTATATTGTAATGGTGATAGTGGAAATAAGGATAAACAACAGAATTTGTTGTAGCCTCTTTTCAGAAGAAGAAGGAACGCTCGTATCTTCAGATTGTAAGTCGTTCTTTATATCATCATGATTAGTATGTAGCACTCATAATCCAGTATTATGATAAAAGCAATTCCTTTCATATCAATCGTAATCCGATGTGAGAATACCAATTATCCACATACCAAGTCTAATTTTACATTTAATCCAACCAAAATATTTTTGGAGTGCTCCGTGATTTGAATTATATATAAACTGAGTCAATTGATTATGCAAATATATTATTTCCCTCGTTTCCTTCAATTTTCACACATCTAGCTACATAATTGTTGACGATGTGTAGTTTGTTTTCCTGATGGGAAATGCCTTGAGGCATTCCGATCAGACCTTAAGTCTAATCAGAAGTATGGAACTTGTTTGCAAAAAATGAACACCAATTTAAATCTAGTGATATCCTTCCCATCCTTTAGTGGAGCACCGGAGAATCAGTAGATGCAATCTATCCTGGTATTTCGGAAGATTTCTTCTGTTCCTGAAAAGAAAAGCGTCGACAGAGTCTTCCTTTTCCTTCCTTTTAGAGAATTAAGTCTCGCAAAAGCGTGCCATTACTTTCGCTGGTAAGCTTTGCGCCAACTTTGTCCTCCAGCGAAAGGTCTCCTCCTACCAACGACGTTAAAAGATGCCACTGGAGTTTCCAAAAGGTAACCTTTTTTTGTCAGGGGAGTGCGTTACGGATTATGCCGGACTCTTCCAGCTAAAGCCTGACGGTGACCTCTGCACGTCTTTCAACGGGATCATAGGAAACACTGATGCGAAGAAGGTGGCATGAGTGAGAACGACGATACCGGAAATGACGCAACCAGGAATTGACTAAACATCAGAAGTACCACAAGGCGCGCCGGCCCGGGCAATGAGGCTTAGCCTCTAGGCCCGAAACCGCTGCTAAGCAGCGAAGACACCCTACTGCAGGAGGAAACACTGTTTCAGGGGATACTATGATCCCCATCAACGATGTCTATTTCTGAAGGCCGAACCTCTTCTATACTTTCCTTGTTAAAGTGATTTGGCAACGTATAATCTGTCACTATGTTAGACTTCTTTCAATGGAGTAATAGACCCCATAACTGTTACCCCAGAGGTCCAAGTTAGGGAGGATCTTGCGATTGTGGACCGCGTGACGCTTTCCCGTCTTCCTCTCCCTGTAGTTCCGCCGCTTCCTTCTGTGACATGACTTTACCACAGAAGGAAGCCATCGCTTATTTTCCCTATCACAGAAAACAAGGAAAGGCCACTCACTACCCCCACGAATGTTGCATGATTTCGTAACCCTAACGCAAGATACATTAAAAAATAACTAAACATTTTGGGAAACGGGTTTTATCCAAAATAACAAACCGGAAAACTTCTGCTATTATCCAGTGAATTGACTAGTGGTTTGGATGTGTTTATGCCTCAAAAGCAAATGATTTTACTTTTTCAAGGTGAAGATTTTGTTAACTCCTTTTGGAAACTCTAAGTTCAGAATGAAACAAAATATTTTCCGAGTCCCACGTGATTTGAATTACATAGAAGGGAATCAGTTGATTATGCAAATGTTTCCGTCTTCGATGTTATTTCATTCGTATATCTCCGTACGTAATTGTTGACGTGAGTTTCATGTGTAGCTTTAATGTGTACATAGTCAAGAGACCCTATTATTTCATGATTTCCATACGATTGTTTATTGTTATCAGCAAACTTTAAAGGGATAATTTGTGTTATATGAAGATTATGATTGTGTTGAATATTGAGTTCAAATGGGGCTATCATAACATTTACTTAGTTACTGTTTAAGAGCTCCCGTTGCGTGGGCTCCGTGGACAGATCTACTAAAAAGCCCTGGATAGCCTATGTCTATCTTCTATAGTTCACGGAGTTGTTGCTACATTAAATGCAGAGGAAAAGGGGAGAAGAAAGAAATCGTCGTCGTCGTCGTCATTGTCTCGACCAATGGACGTCTACTGCTGGACAAAGGTCTCTCCTATTAATTCCACTGGGTCCGATCTTGCGCCGCCTGTAGCGGCTGCCGGCGACCCACCTGATGTCATCGTGCCACCTGGTAAGCCACCGTCATTCTAGCGCCTTCGGGCCCCAACGTCTATCGGTTCTGCGAACTATGTGCCCTGACCATTGCTACTTCAGCTTTGCAATTCGTAGGACTATGTCGGTGACTTTAGTTCTCCTACGGATCTCCTCATTTCTGACTTGATCACGTAGAGAAACCCCGAACATAGCCCTCTCCATTGCTCGCTGAGTGACTCTGAGTCTTCTTACTAGGTCCATAGTCAGCGGCCATATCTCGGAACCATATGTAATCGCTGTCAACACACACTGTTCGAAGACCTTGGTCTTCAGGCACTGAGGAGTTGTGGATGAGTTGTTTCATCCTCAGAAAGAAGTCATTACTACGTAATATAAGAGAATGGATTTCCTTAAAAATTTCTAGTGAACAGTTCCAGTTAGCTATGGTCAGGGAGAAGTTTGAAAACTAACTGCTGACATTTAATCATGGAAAGGCAGATAGATATAGAAGAAGAAGGTTCAACAATTTTCGAATATTCAAAACTCCATGATTAAACATTCAGATTTGTTCTCTCTATTTTATGATATAGATTAAATTGACGAAGTTGGCGACTCAGCTAGTATAGCTATTTTCTCAATTTCCTCAGTTTTCGCCTGCTCTAAGCCGAGGTTTATATCACGTGATCAAATCACGTGTCAGCCAACACTGCCAACCAACAATTTTCAATTTATTAGTATCGATTTTACAAATCCAATTTTTTAGTTACCTATTTTTCAGTTCCAATTTTTTAGTTCCAATTTTTTAGTTTCCGATTTTTCTGTTCCGATTTTTCAGTTCCAATTTTTTAGTTTCCGATTTTTTAGTTCCAGATTCCATTGTTCTTATTTTATAAATTCCGATTTTTTAGTTTCCGATTTTCAGTTCCAATTTCTTAGTTTCCGATTTTTCAGTTCCAATTTTTTAGTTTCCGATTTTTCAGTTCCAATTTCTTAGCTTCCGATTTTTCAGTTCCAATTTCTTAGTTTCGATTTTTTAGTTCCAGATTCCATTGTTCTTATTTTATAAATTCCGATTTTTTAGTTTCCGATTCTTCAGTTCCAATTTTTTAGTTTAGATGTTATTGGAATTTAAAAGGTGTTTTTCCATTAAATGAGTATCGTCATAAGTAAAGGGAAAGATGTAAACGTTCAAAATGAAGTACCGACATCATTGAGATCTCTCTCAAGACACCAGTAGGAGGAGAGGCAAAGAAATCAAGATAATACGACCAAGACAGATGCCAGCACTATTTCAAATAACTATTACTGCATGGCAATAGTTATATAATAAATTACCTGACGACATAAAAGCATTAAATCTATCAAATTTCAAAAGGGAACTCTTTCAATATTTATTGAATCAGTGTTTCTATGACGTCAGAGACTACATGGTGAAAAAAACAGGGCTAAGGATTTAATAATAACATATCTTGACATTCTAACAATAATCCCCCAAAATCTTTGAATAATATTGACATTGAAGAAGAAGACATCTCAAAATAAGTGGTATTGAATGGCAGATACAGTGAGACTATTCTAATTTGTATACACTAATAAAACCTACCTGTATTTAGCAATTAAATAAATTTGATTTAATAAATCAAAACATTACAGATGTAACAGTTGTATTTGAAGATTAATCCTGTATCAGTCTGAATAACTTTGTGACTACCGCATTGCCTATTAGATTAGGGAACATTTTCGATAAAGCTACTAGGTGGCTTGATATTGCTATTTCAAAAACTGTTGTCATATTTCAACTAATTAACGTGAAACCTTGACAAACTGTGTACCTAAACCTTCCTCAAGAATCTAATAGTGAAAACCGCAGACAGATCCGCAGGATGGCTTTGATATATAATATGTAAGGATATCTAGCATGAAGACAGGTTTTTACTGCGCATTTTGCTGCTGTTGAATAAATAAAAATCACTGAAACAAAGTTACATAAACAAAGGCGTGCACGTTAAACTAGTTCAAATGGCGGAAAGGGTTAAATCACAGCTCCAGCGCGAGTTAATAAACAACTACCCGACGAAATTACTCTCGCAGACGTATAAAATTGCGCAACACACGATGTCGTGAAACTTGAATACAGACATACGATTCAATCGGGCTCTGCTGAACAAAACGCGTCCCAATGCTTATTGAATTGTTCTCAGATCCTGTTCGCTGCAATTTGCAATCGCATCGAAGCCAGAATTGTCATTTTCAATACCAGAGCCCTGTCTGTGTTTATTTGCTGTGGACAAAGAACGATTTTTGGAACTTGACACCCTCACACACGAATTTTTTCTACAGCAGCCAATCTTGTGGAGAGATTAGCAGTTTGCAAAACATATGATGTAAGCTTAAATGCTCATGTACCTTCTGCAAAATCAGCACAAACTATGACGACCAAGACATACATACAGACATACCTTCACGCCTCATTCCCATAGGGGTAGGCAGAGACAACATCCTTCCACTTGCCACGATCCTTGCATATCTCCTTCGCTGCTTTCATTTTCATTTTCATTAAACCTTTCATAAAAGATCGTCGATTTACAGTACTCTTGTCTTGGCCCTTATTTAAAATGTCCTGGATTTGGTCCAGGATCGTTCGCCTTGGTCTTCCCGTTCCAACTTTCGCATTCAATCTTGACTCATAAATCCTTTTTGTCAGTCTGCTTTCATTCATTCTCTCTACATGCCCAAACTATCTAAGCATACCTTTCTCAATTTAAGTTCTTTTATACCACAACCTTCTCTTATCACACTATTTCTTACTCTGTCACTCAGTTTTAATCCACTCATAGTTCTCAACGCTCTCATCTCTATCGCATTTATTTTACTTATGTGATTCTTCTGCCATACCCAACTTTCACTGCCACACATAAGTGTTGGCACCAACACTCCTGCATGCACAGCCAGTCTGGCGCTTTGCAACACCATCTGGCTATTCATAAAGGCGCGGAAAGCACCATTTACCACTTTCCCTGCATTCACTCTCCTTTCAATATCAATTTCACATGTTCCATCTTTTGTAAATTTAGATCCCAAGTATACAAATTCTTTCACCTCTTCCACTTGTTCCCCATCTATCAAAATATTGCCATTCNTTCTCAACGCTCTCATCTCTACCGCATTTATTTTACTTATGTGATTCTTCTGTCATACCCAACTTTCACTGCCACACATAAGTGTTGGCACCAACACTCCTGCATGCACAGCCAGTCTGGCCCTGTGCAACACCATCTGGCTATTCATAAAGGCGCGCAAAGCACCATTTACCATATTCCCTGCATTCACTCTCCTTTCAATATCAATTTCACATGTTCCATCTTTTGCAAATTTAGATCCCAAGTATACAAATTCTTTCACCTCTTCCACTTGTTCCCCATCTATCAAAATATTGCCATTCATCATAGACATTACATATATATTACGCAGGACTAGGATTTCCACACAATAAAACAAATATAACTTCGGGCAAAGTAACACTCCGATTTCATCAATGTATCAAATCAATAGTTAATATTTAGACAGTTCATATCCACATGATTAATTGGTGGTATAATTTATGGTTATATTAAATGGACAGTATCTTCTAATAATTATGCGCCAACTACGTAACGTCCGTCAGGCACATTGGGTACTCGTTATTATATATTTTATACAAATAGACGTAAAAAATGTATTATTTGTAGTGGTTATTCTAGTAGGGATTGTGGTGTATTTGACGGGAAGGCCCAATAATATAATAAACAATTTCCAAGAGCTGAATACTGTTCAAATATTCGTCAACGACTCAGTCTCCAATTACCCATTCGAGTAGAAAACTAGTGTTTGCAGCAATTTGTACAATCATTAAAAAAAAATAAGTCAATGCACCATCTTGTTAAACATATACCACAGAAATAATCAATTGACAATCTTCTTTTTAAATATAGTCGCAAAAACATTGACACTTCCGAAAGAGTCAATATACAATCTAATAATTACAAATACCATCATCAGACGTACATTAGAATTAGTGTGTGGAACAAAATATGTATGACGATTCAAAAGTGATGTAACAAGCCTACGTTAATAAAGATATTTTGATTTCATTTCATTTGAATACTTCAACAATAGTTGATTGTCTCAAATAATTCAGGTCTCCAATAATAATATAACCTTAACATATTGATCAGCTCATATTTATATTTTTTAAGCCGACTGTCATGATAGACGTCTACTGTATAAGTCTTTATAGGGATTTGACGCTTTGCGATATTGATACGTTGGACCTGTATGATTGAATTGTTATATAAAATTATACTCCTAGTAAATAGAGGGAGAGGGAAAAAAGGAGTCAGAAACTGGAAAGAAATGGGGCGATAAACCGATGGTTCAACTGAGGACAGAGAAGCAGCAGCCCAATTACGAGCAAATTTTGGGAATTTAATAATAGAAAATCCGATATAACTTTTTAAATGGGCAAGATCTGGAATTTGAATCCAGGACTTTATGATCTGTTAGAAGTTAGTGATATATTTTTTTATTGAAGCCGTGGTGAGTCAGTCAGTAAGTTTCATATACACAAGCTTTCCCAGTCATTTAGGATTAGGGGACGTAGCAAAGGACTCGCTGCTAATTTTTACAAATTAATCTTAAATCATATCATTTTAGAACAATGAAGAAGATTCAGTTATTACTCATTTAAATAACGTTTTTGTGTCAAATTGATCTTGGATGTGCAAAATTTAATAAAGTGAAAATATCTTTTCAATAATATAGAAACAATGTTCATGACATATAATAGAAATAAGAAAAAGTTTCACATGAAATATTATGAACATCGTTAATGAAGTCGTATAATATTTCGCCTACGAATGCTAGCTTTTTGTCTTCTTAATAGCCCATTTTACAGTAATCTCTGCTTTATTACTCCATTAGAATCTTTTGTAAAGCTCACTATAAAATATCATTAAGGACTTTCAACGTGATACTAACGAAATAAAGCAACACTCGCAATATGTTTGAATGGAAATCCTGTGACTATTTTACAGACTTAAATATATTTGTACAGGTATTTTTACTGACAGGTAAGCCTTTGATTGTAATCACATCTGATGGTAGTGATGTTACAGTCTTAGTTAAAAGCGGCCTAAGCTATTAAAAGTTAATTATCTTTGGCGTTGGCAAATGTAATTTCCTAATTTTGACTTACAACTCCACCGGAGTACTCGTATCATTGGACCATCGAGGCCATCAAATGTTTCAATATTATTCTCCAATATTCCTTTTGTTTCTATGTTAAAACTAATGATACGGGAGTTTACGTAAGAAACAAGCAAACCCACTTTCGCATTTATAACATTAGTTGACTCTGAAGAAACTTCAATGATGGTATATAGAAAACAGTAATAGGTACATTACCTCTTAACAGGTTGATATCTTAGACTGATCACTGAACATGAGATAACAAAGCGTTAATGTAATAAAATAGGAGTCCTTGCTGAAGGCCTTGCTGGAGAAATTGCTATCAGAAATCCCAGATTTTATTTCCCACAAGGTTAATTTAAGCAAAATGTTTCCAGATTGATTTCACAAATTTCTTAGCAATCGAGAGAAAAATTAAGACCACGGAGAATAGCTAGTAGATAATAAAAGTCAGATGAATGTAAAATTTAATAGGAAAATCGTGAAATTTATCAAAATTTGTCATTAACCACTTCAACTTTGTAATCTGGTGGAACAATGATTCAATTACTCCCGCCCCGAGTAATAAATTAAATACCATACAAAATATTGTTGATGTCAAATCCTGCTTAATAACTTTTGAATTGTTTTAAGTTAATTACATCGTATTTACATTAGAATTTCATAGCCTCGCTGGTGAAATGGTGTGAGTACTCGCTTATGTAACAGAGGTCATAGGTCTAATTGTAATAGCAAAGAGGTGCGGCAAATTAAAGAATGATATATTGTGAAAACAGATGATAAAAGTCCTTTATCTCTGGCATGTACTTAGACACGAGAGATACGAGCTCCTACGTAAAAGTTATTGGTTTATTGATTTTTTGTTCATTTGTCTATATAATTCGCAATTCGATCAGGAGGAATTTGTCTCAAAATATTTCCAATCAAAGTCCAACACCGTTATTTAAACACAATATTGGAGTTTATAAATTAAGGTTTAACTTCCATTTTATTTCTGGAAAGCTATTGATGTATTCCAATCCTTTAGAGAAAATAAACAGCGCCTCCTGTTATGTAAATATTCTTAAGATTACTTCGGAGTTTCCCAGTCCGGGACTTACAACATTAAAGCGAACAAATAATTTTGTTGGACTCAGTGAAACGACCCATGGAATATCCGCAACACTGAACTTGGGAACTTAAATTTTATACTCTTATAGAAGAATAGCGGAGATATAGGTTTGTATTTCTCTCATTTTTTTGTTTTGTGTTGTTTTTTTCTATTTATGAATAGAAAAACGGACGAAGATGAAACGTCGCTGGATAAAGTGGCAAAAATGACGGTGAAAAATGGAATGGAGACGGATAAGATCTGCATGGCGATCTTATATAATGAAGAGGGATGCTGCATAAAAAGGCGGTGGACTATAGAGGTAAGCCATTATGACAGAAAAGAACTGAATGAAAAGGTATGTGTAGAAAAAGACGAAGATGAGCAGGTCAGCTATTATAGATATCAAATGCCAATTTGTTAGAAACTAGCATTAAAATGGCGATGGACTACACCGGGAAGCCATTATGACTGAAAAAAACAAAATGACGACCTTCATTAATGAGAAGTATGTGCAGAAAAAGACGAAGATCTGCAGGTCAGCTAATATAGATAAAAAATGCCAATTCAATCGGAACTGGCATAAAAAATGTGATGGACTACTGTAAGCCATGAAGACGGAAAAGAACTGAAGGGCGAGCTTGAATAATGAAGAGGCAATAATGAAGTGGTGCAGATCAGTCAGTATAGATATCGAATGGCCTTACGTATGAAGAATTAAGTATTAAATTCCAATTTTACTACCTTTTATAGTCTATTAAAGATTAAAGAAAACGATAACAAAGTTGATAAATAGGATGATATAGTTATCGAAATTACCAAAATGTCTAAAAGACTACATAATTTGTACCTAGAAGCCATCGATATAGATTGAACAATTACATAAAGATTTGAATTGAACGGTTTTCCGATATTCAATACACGTACACGTGTCAAATCGAGCGTACACAGATTTAGTGGTCACTATTCATACAGATGTATAAAAAGCCAATCGTTTCCTACACAAATTCAAAACGAATCAAAGGAATGGCAATAAAAACTGGAGCGTCGAAAGGAATTCCCCGCTTCAAACATAAAGGCATAATGAAATTCATCCCCCAAGTGTGTTGTGGGCTATTATTCAACCACATACAATATGTAGTGTGCGGGTAACAAATGCTACTGGGCCGCGGCGTGGAGGTAAAACCACTGGATATAACTTTTGCTGTGATTAATTTGACTAGCTGTTCCCCGGTGTTTTAAACCCGTCGTTTTAGATCCAATGAGACGAAAAATTTTGGAGATTTTGCAGTCGCTGAGAAGTATGAGTAGATTGAAACTGAGTAAGAAATAGTGTGATAAGAGAACGTTGGTGTAAAAGAAGATGTAGTGACGAAAGTTAAGAAAGGTACTTAGATGGCTTGATCACGTAGAGAGTATGAATAAAAGTAGACTGACAAAAAGGATTTAGGAGTGATTGTGAGTAGGAATAGAAAGGCCAAATCCAGGACATTTTAAATCACGGCCAGGTCAAGAGTACTCTAAACCGACGAACTTGTATGAAAGGATTAATGAGAATGAAAGAAGCGAAGGAGATATGCAAGGATCGTGGCAAGAGGAAGGACGTGGTCTTTGCCTACCCCTATTGTATTTATATATACGTATACAGACAGCATTTGATAGTCCCCCTGCTGGGCAAAGACTTCCTCACTCCTGGGAGAGATGGTTTTTAAAGCATAGACCCGCCACAATATGGGTTTGCAGGCGTAGTACACGAGTTAATGCGCTAACACACACGCACTCTCTATGCCTTCACAAACCTAAAATTGATTTTTTTATATCATTTTAATCAGAAAAATACTGCGTTGAATGCTTAAGTCCCATATTTTTTAGGACGAATAATAAAACACCTACAGCTGAAGTAACATAAAGTTTAGTAATCAACTAGCTTTAAGTTGCCATCTTTGTCAGGAAAATGTGAAACAGAGACTTACGTTTTAGATTTTAGAAAAGGTTTTTGCTTCTGGTGAAAAGATTGTATTTTGACATGCAAATCCGTTTTCTTGGAAATCCAAAAGTTTCTAGATCAAGAAATATTATATTAATATTATGTACAAATATTACACCGTTCTAGAAGAAGTGAAGTTTCCTTGTCGTTTCGTGTTACCGCACCCTGCGATTTGTATAGAAATAATTCCGCTATACGGCGATGCCATACTTCTTGCGAAGTGTAATTTGCCACACAAATTTACCTACAATTACCGTGATTCCTTCGCTCTCTGTGTATGTCTGCTCACATTTTTCATATAAAATATATATAACTACACGAATATCGAAGACATTTCGATATAGAATCTCTTGTGTGTTGTTGGACCATCGAGCTTGTTGCGTTTAAAATGTGAATAAGGTTCTACATCTACACTACATTAGTATATTTTAATAAAAGATGATCGCATTATCAATATTTGCAATATATTTGAAGATTATCCTTTATACGAGGTATGACAATTAAGTAATGAGACTGATTCCAACAAATCTTGATTCACAGTTTTCCCCGGTGGAACGAATTCTTTGTGGACGATTCCACGGCTATCAAAAGAGGCGAGTGGTCTCCCACTCCGCGCCTATTCTTTCACGCTTCCACGCTCCTCCTTAAACTCTTTGTACCATCGAAACACCTGGGTACGACTAAGAGCACTATCACCATACACTTTTACAATTTTGGCATACGTTTCTGAAGCTGTTTCGCCCAATCTGGTGCAAAATTTTATCGCGACGCGTTGCTCTCGATTTCGTTTTTTCATTTTCGTGACGAGCACACCAAACACGTCTACTCAACTTAACGCAGCAGGCGAACTAAACAAGCTAGAGAGATGATACACATATCAATGGAGACGGGAGTGATGCCGGAAAAAGAGAAAGGGAATTTCAAGGTCACAGGTTTACCATAAGCGCGGCAATAAAATCAGTCTCATTACTTAATAGTCATACCTCGTATTACATGGTGTAGAAGATTTTGGTATAAAAGAAGATATAGTGACTAAAATTGAGAAAGGTATGGGCATGTAGAGGGAATGAATGAAAGGAGACTGACAAAAAGGATCTATAAGTCAAGAGTGAACGGGAAAGTTGGAAGGCGAATTTTCCTGAACCAAATCCAGGACAGAAATAAGAGCCAGGTCAAGAGCACTGTAAACCGACATGAAAGGTTTAATGACAATGAAAGAAGTGAAGGTGATATGTAAGGATCGTGGCAAGTGGAAGGATCGTGGTATCTGTCTACTACTACTATTGTCTATGGGAATGAGGCGTGATGCTATATATGTATGTAGAAGATAACATTGTGCATGAAATACTTAATAAACGAACGTATGTCTATCTTTGCCGTTAGGAGATATCCAAGTCCATTTTCTATTATGTTTTTTTTTTACGAAAAAAAGGCTCAAGTTGTTTTCAAAGCAGAAATTAACAAGTCTTTGTCCATTGTTACTCCTTTTACCTTCACAATATTTACCTTATTTAGTATGATGTTTTTATTTACATTTTGCATTTCTGTAGCGAGATATTTATATTTTTTCTTTTTCTTGATCTGTTGCTTGCTCCGTTGAATTGGAATAATTGAAAATGGCTTTCTGAATGCAGGTAGTCTCATATTTAACACTGCGATCTTGTCAGATATTCTGATAAATTCGTCTATATATTTTGTCCTGCTGGGGAGTCGAATCCGAAATTTCGGGGACGATTAGAAAAATCGTTTGGGTTTCTGGAGTCTTCACAATGTAACCCTCAATTTTCAACAGTTGTGGACGTAAGGTGGACGTAGGATATATCAATAGCAGCAAGAATTTAAAATATAAAATAAATAATAAACATCTTGTATTCCGTTTTTTATGAAAAGCGATCAAATTAGTTTAAAACTGGGTTGAGCATACGCTGTGTGTTCAAAAAGTATCGCGAGTTTTGTGTTTTTTCAAAAATTATTTATTTATGCATGAATATCTATTTTGTCCCCTTCAAAGTAACCCCCATGAGATATTATACACTTGTGCCAACGGTTTTTCACATCTTCGAAGCACTTCAAAAAATCATTTTTTTTATCTTGTTCAGCTCCTCCTTCGATGCCGTCTTTATCTCGTCAAGAGAAGAGTAACGTCGTCCTTTCATGGGCCTCTTCAGTTTAGGGAACAAGAAAAAGTCACAGGGGGCCAGATCTGGGGAATACGGTGGCTGCGGCATCATTAGTGTGTTGTTTTTGGCCAAAAAGTCGCGCACAAGCAACGATGTGTGAGCAGGGGCGTTATCGTGGTGCAAAAGCCAATTTTTGTTCTTCCACAAATCCGGGCGTTTCTGGCGGATTGCTTCGCGCAAATTGCGCATAACTTGCAGGTAATATTCCTTATTGACCGTTCTTCCCTGTGGCAAGAACTCATGATGCACCACGCCCCTGCAATCAAAGAAAACTGTCAGCAAAACTTTCACATTCGATCGAACTTGGCGCGCTTTTTTCGGTCTTGGTTCGTGCGGCAGCTTCCATTGAGATGATTGAGCTTTGGTTTCCACGTCATAACCATAAACCCACGATTCGTCACCAGTTATGACCCTCTGGAGCAAATTTGGGTCGTCGCGGACAGAGTTTAACATCTCATTAGCAATGTTCATGCGATGCTGTTTTTGGTCACAATTGAGCAATTTTGGTACGAATTTCGCGGCGACCCGTCTCATGCCCAAATCATTGATAAAAATCGAATGGCACGAGCCAATCGATATGTTTAGGTCCTCAGCAACTTCTCTAACGGTGATTCGACGATTGGCCAATACCATTTTCTCCACTTCATTAATTTTTTCGTCTGTTGTTGAAGTGCTCGGGCGTCCGGCACGCTCTTCGTCGTTCACATCTTCTCGGCCTTCTGAGAACATTTTGTACCACCGATAAACGTTGCTTCGGTCCAAGGTAGCTTCTCCGTATGCCACAGTCAACATTCGGAATGCATCCGCGCACTTAATTTCGTTTTTCACACAAAATTTGATACAGGTTCTTTGATCCATTTTTTTGAATAGGTAAAAATCGAAGACGATCCAAAACACGTGCAAGCAAAGCAGCTGTCAACAATTAAATGAACATTCAAAATGGCCGAGCTTGTCGGCATAAGTGAGAGACATGAGTACCAACATAACGCCACAAAAAATTCGAAATTCGAATATACGTATCCCGCGAAAATTCAAAATTCGCGATACTTTTTGGACACACCTCGTACGCTTAATAAGATACCGCAATCATTTTTGGGTTTGCCTAAACATAACTTTAAGAAATATGTAAAAACACAAAAGGCATATTATAATTTTGAAGATTTAAGCTAAACCGGTAACCGCTGAGTTTCATGCTGGTTTCTTGTCAGTGGAATCAAAAGTCCGAACCTGTGGTAGGTTTGTTACTAATAGACAGACTATTAACGATTCAAAAGTGTTTTTTAAGCTTACAGATATAACCTTGACCGTTTAATAGACTTTCTTTGACCTAAATCAGATAATCTGACATATCCAACCGAAATGGTCGTTCTTCAGCAAGTTTTGCGTTAAGTCGGTGGCCTCAGGCCTCCTTATCTTGGCCCTTGAATGTTCTACTCGCAGTAATTTATGTATGTTTGAGCACCGTCGCCCTGCTATAACTTCAAAAGCTCAACCAAACATTTTTACTAAAATTTCTTTATCTTATCACCGTTGCCATATTGAAAAGAATTATTACTTTTTGAGTATTGGAACTGTCTGATAATAAAGGTCTACACAAATTGACTTTAAAGCGTAATGTATTTATCTTTTTTGCTGGAGCTGTTGTGCGAATTTAGTAAATTTCCAATTTGTGTAAGTCAGGACTGGTGGAAGGTTTCGGCCCTAGAAAATTACCACTCTATCAGCAAAAACGTACCGTCAAGCAAAGAGATTGTGTTTCTGTACGATGCGGTACTTAAAGAGTTAAAATTGCCTTACATCTTAGACAGTATCATGGTTTACAATCAGGTGTGATCACAATTAAGCGCTGAACAGTTAGCATTACAAAAAAAACTCGTATTTGAACGAGTATAATTGTTACACGACTTTTTATTACTATAGCAAATACGAAAGCCACTTCTATATCAATAAATGTATTCTTATCGTATTTGTGCTGCCGAAAAATCATTAACTTGGCATCTAGGGAAATGTTTTTGGACTAGGGAAATCACTTAAATCGTAAATTTCTGTTGGTGATAAACCTGCCACCATTTTTCCAAAGAATAATAATTATATTTTCATTGTACGTATAAATTCTCACTGAGATTGCCTCATTTTTCTATAGACTTGAGGTCCTGCACCTGATCTCTGTCCGATCGTGTCAGATTTTCGTCACTTTAAACCATGAAAGCGTAGGAATAGAGAGTGTATTTGTGTACTATGCCTGCCAATCTGCAGTGGAGCAGCGTGGAGGATTTATGGTCTAAAAACCCTCTCTCATATGAGTTAGGCGTGTGACCAGCAGTGGGACGTTAGTGGGCTGCTATTTACGTATAAATTCATTTAACTTTTATATTAGACGGCCGGCCTTGCTTACATGATGGCTCTAGTACACGCAATGGCAGCATAGGTCCTAGGTTTGATTTTATTTCATCTGGATTTGGACTGGTGGGAGTGCTAGTAAACATCCTACTAAAAAAGAAGGGTTGCCAAAATGCTGATACCACACTGTTTAGAAAATACTAAGAGGTACATGACCTAGGACCGGGTTAGAGAACTTTCTGTGACATCTCTTGTCGTCACTTGCTCCATCTGTGAGGCTATTATCCTTCAGACGGTGGGATTAGAGATGCAAAAGAAGAGAGTGGCCCTCGTTTCTCCTTCCTATAGAAGGAACGGTTTTTTTTATAGCCTTGGTAAGCAAACGAGCTTGCGGGTCACCTGATGTTGAGTGAATACCGCCGCCCATGGGGACCACTGATGTGTTGCCGACCTAATAAAAAGGAGTTTAATTGCCTCTTAAATGTCTCTAAGTTATAACCTGGCGGAAACACCGTGGCTGGGAGTTAGTTCCACATCTTGGACGTGCGCGGAAAGAAGGATCGACGAAATCGAACTGTGCCTGAATGCCACGCATCCAGGGCGTGTGTGTCAGAAGCTGTAATTTTGCAGTTTCCTCTCTTCTTTTCTCTTCGTTTCTCTGTATTACCGAGCATCTTACGCCAAACACTTGGATTCCGATTCCGATGGAATTTAGTGGGAATTTTAGAGCAGCAGAGTCTCACACTCCTGGATGCAGTTGTAAACTCTATCACGTATCATAACTTAGGAAATTAGCTAAACGGCGTGATTTAAAAATAAATCTTCCATATTTGTGTGATAAAGGCTGAAGTCTTCACACAAGTGCAGTTAAATAAAAAAGTAAGGAGGACTCTTGTTAAAAAAGTCAATGAACAAAGGTCTTTTATGGTACGTAAGTGAACAACAATGGGTCACTACAGACTGTTATCAGAGTTGGAGGGTACATCATAAATTACCTGTAAACGTTGGCATAGAACATTTCCACTGAATGAAGTGGCATAAAAGACAACGCAAGTCACGGGAGGGAACATTAGTCATTCGGACGTGGCATATCGTCACATTTCCTTCGTATGTACTTCATTACCTGGTAGCAGCATATTTAAAATATGTGTTTCTCTACTATTATTCAACACTCTCCTCATTTATATATCGATTCATTTGCATTATAGAATTAAATTAATTGTGCTTTATTACATCTGCCTCATTGGTCTAGTGGTTAGCATGTTCGACTACAGACATGAGGTCCTGGGTTCAAGTCCCAGGTCGGGCCAATTCGAAATCGATATTGAGTTTTCTATTAAGATTTTCTCAATATTTGCCGTAAATTGGAAAGTTGNAAACCCTCTATCTTATGAGGGAGAAGGCCTGTGCCCAGCAGTGGGAGGTTAATGGGCTGCTACTTACTTACTTTTCTTACATCATGATGCTTAAAAATATATTATTAGTACAAAAGTTAGTTATAAACGATTTTTCTTTCAAATAATGTCTTATAGAGTAGGATTTTATACTTTATTCTGTGTGAGAAGATCTGTGTCCAGTTCTGTAATAGAATGAATGCCTAGCTTGGGGGCTTCAATCTTACTCCGTGATGTCGCTGGGCTATATGCTCAGCAGTGAGAGTGGATAGCGAGCGGAATCTTCCTTCTGTGAGAGTATTCAGTTCTTCAATGCGTCCCACACACCAGTATCCAGCTGTGGTATAGGTTAGAACCTACCTCACAACTTAATACAATTGGGCAGAAGCATCCTCACTTATAGAATGAGTGTTTCCTGTCTATAAGTAGGAGCAAGATGTGCCACGACATGAGAAGTTGTGTCCCGGTACGATAACTATTAAAACTACAATAGGTACATTACTTCTCGACTTACCATCAATCTAATGAAATTGCAGTCAGGCGTTAACCATGTCAGCATTTTCATCAGCAAAAGGCATTTTCTTAAGAAGTACATCACTGCTTGAATGGCCTCAACTACAACTATTATCGCTTTTTTTTTTGTTTAATCAATTATGGTGTAGCTACCACTTTTTTTTTCGCTGGGAAATGCATTTACGCACCTCGCCTGTGAGACAGATGGGAGTGTGAGACTCGCCGGTAGTACCAGAATACCCACTAATACCCAGCGGAGCCCTTGTCATTAGAGAATGGAAGGACCAGAGGTTCGTTGTGGCATTCCACTATGGCCCCTCCGAATGAAGCCGGCTCAAAAGTGCACTACAGGGGGAGGAGTTATTTATATTGTTTTTGGGACCGATGTCTTGTTTTTACAGAACTACGGCCATTTAAGTATGATTGAGGAACAAACAATAATTTTTACATTAATTAGCAAGATAAAGATTGCTGAACTAAATTTTAGTGGAAGTTATTCCAAGAGAGTTGATAATTAATTCGGCTATAATGATGTTCAAAATTCATACTTAAGTTGGCTTGTTCTTTCGTTTTAACGAAGGCCTTTGTTACTGTGAAACTGTTTGAGATATGCCAACAGACATTTGCATTGTATATTTGACACACTCTTTCAAATATGCTGTCAAAGGGGAACTTAACTTTGTAGGAGACTCACGTCAGCCTTCGTGTGGTATTGCCTATATATGTATTAACTGCCACATGAAGTCCTGGGTTCAAATTCTGGGTCGGGCGAAATTGACATTGAGTTTTCTGTTCTTCTTCTTATTCGTTTCGCTCTTGACAGAGCGTAAAGTAAGTAGCAGCCCATTAACGTCCCACTGCTGGGCACAGGCCTCCTCCCTCATATGAGAGAGGGTTTTTAGAGCATAGACCCACCACGCTGCTCCACTGCGGATTGGCAGGCATAGTACACAAGTGCACTCTCTATTCCTTCACTCTCATAGTCC
>JACTOM010000917.1:2012955-2044902 GCA_015832385.1 Elymnias hypermnestra
AATGGCTGGGTAGACGACACGGAGTGCTTTCCTACCGTTTGGTGCAGGTGCTAACCGGTCACGGCTGCATTGGAAAATACCTGCACCAAATCGTTGGCTGTGAGCCGTCGGCCATCTGCCACGAGTGTGGTGATCCTGTGGACACAGCGCACCACACGGTGGCCGAATGTCCTGCTTGGGGACCCCAGCGTCATCTGCTGACGTCGCAGATCGGTGCAGACCTCTCGCTGGCAAGTATTATAGATGCAATGCTTGTCAACGAGCGGGGCTGGAATGCTGTTGCCACCTTCTGCGAAACTGTCATTTCGCTAAAGGAGGCACGGCAAAGAGAGAGGATGAATGCAGCTGAAGCACAGTACCCCGGACGGAGGGGAATAGGAAACAGGAGACGGAGAGTTATCCAACTCCTCCCCCTGTAGTGCACTTTTGAGCCGGCTTCATTCGGAGGGGCCAGAGTGGAATGCCACAACGAACCTCTGGTCCTTCCATTCTCGAATGACGAGGGCTTCGCTGGCTTTTAGTGGGTATTCTGGTACTACCGGCGAGTCCCATACTCCCGTCTGTCTCACAGGCGGGGTGCGTAAATGCATTTCCCAGCGAAAAAAAAAAGCATCGGCCGAAACCCCACCAGTCCAAAATCAAGACTAGTTATGAAATTTTCTAAATTTGCTATATCGGAAATCAAAGCATGGCGAATTAAGTACTCGCACGGTCTACACTCCAAAAACCCTTTGATTTACAAGTGAGGGAGCTTGTGCCCAGCAGTGGGACGTTAATGGACTGCTATTTACTTACCATTGCGTTACCGTAGCCATAACTCCTTTGGCCATAAAGACGGTGACCAAGTAAAGTACGTGTTTCTCCATATTCTCACGAGATTAGGAACTACGCTGGTAAGTGCCAGTCCATAATTCTATACAAAGAACTAATTAAACTTTAAATTACATTCAGTCCCTACTTGTTTGTGTATTAAAATGTAATAGTTAGTCCTGTTCCAGAAACTTCGTCTGCTTTGTACAAAATAAATGCTCAATTACGTTTGCACAGTAGAAAATTGTTTAATTAAAATTCCTGTACTTATTACACGAATTTAACACATTTAAATTAAACTGATGAGACAGTTACTTTTATAAAGAGTTTCGAGTAACTTATTTGATAACTGTGAGCCCCTTCATAAGCTCACTCTTGCGAAGACTTCCTGGTTCAGGATAAATGAAAATGCCACCAGATTCTTCACTCCAACGTTCCGCCGTCTACTTGTCACCAGACGAGTATTTAAGTATCGAACTGTTGTTCAGCAGGAATACTGTTGTTTTAAACTTAAATTTTCGTGGTTTATTAACATATTGACTAATTGAACGGGTACATACCACGATAAATACCACGGGTAAATATCGGCAAAATTAAAAAATAAAAAAAAAATTAAAAAACGCCATCGTGGTACGTACCCGTTCAAATAGTCAATAGGAATACTGTTAACCAAAATTGGCTATCTATCCTACAATATTTGTGACTGGCAAACGTGCACTATTGTGACAAGCAAACGACAGTGGTTGTTACTTTATTGGATAAAAAGTACATCCTATAATTGGAGTTTTATTTCTCACCAATCACAGGGATTACATTAATTACACAAATAACTTTATTCTTCGAAATGACAAATATGTATTATATACGCTATAGGTAACAAACATTCTATATACAAAGTTATAAATATTTATAGAGAATCTAAATTAAAACAAAATAATACTATACAAAAACGAACGACGCTTAACAATATTATTTAATAAAAATAGATTATATATTAAAATGAAATCAATCCTACGTCAAAAGATCAGAAACTGTGACAGAATTGCTTATATATCTTATGAAGTAATTATGCATTGAGGAATAACGTTTTGTTTCACAAGAAACTATGTAGTATCTTACATAGAAATATAATAATATGATAATACAACAATTTAAAAGAAAAAAACCATTTTTTTACAGAATTACCTACCTCCTAATAAGAAGTGGGATATTTGCACGACTGCTGTCACACTTGGTAATGATAATCGGCTTTTAATAAACAAATAATAAGTAAGTAAGTAAGTAGCAGCCCATTAACGTCCCACTGCTGGGCACAGGCCTCCTCACTCCGAGGAGCGAGGGTTTTAGAGCATAGACCCACCACGCTGCTCCACTGCGGATTGGCAGGCATAGTACACAAGTGCACTCTCTATTCCTTCACTCTCATAGTCCGATGTGACGGGAATCCGACACGACCGGAGAGAGATCAGGCGCAGGACCGACGGCTTAACATGCTCTCTGAAGCACGGGCGTGGATCACACCGCCAACTTCCCAACTTCGGGCACATATTGAAAAATCTTAATAGAAAGCTCAATATCGATTTTGAATTGGCCCAACCCGGGACTCGAACCCAGGACCTCATGTCTGTAGTTGAACATGCTAACCACTAGACCAATGAGGCAGTAAACAAATAATATGCAAACAAATAATATGGAATAGCTATTCCTCGTGGTGTTAATCACGTAAAGGAAGATGTATGAATGTCATACGGTAATCTACTTTGGGGTAATGCTGGTGATATAGATGCCATATTTGTGCTGCAGAAAAGGGCCGTTCGTGCGATCTACAATATGGGTCCAAGAGAGTCGCTGAGAAACAAATTCAAGGCAGTTAACATAATGACAGTTCACTGCGTATATATATTAGAAAAGTTGTTGTACGTACACAAAAACATTGACTCTTTTAATAAAAAGAGTGAATGTACATCATATAACTTACGAAACCAAAACAAACTTGTTATAAATTCTAGTAGGCTGCATAACATTAACAACTCATTTAAGGGTAACTGTATACGTTTCTATAATAAACTCCCACAAGACGTTCTAAAGATGTCAATTTAATAAATTCAATGTCTTTGTTAAAAGAAAGTTGACAGAAAAATCGAAGCGCCTGGGAGTGAACGAATTGCTCTAATTTTAATTGAAATATGGTAAACTAACAGACTGAGTTTGTTGTGGGTTCTTCTCGGATCAGGACGCTGAGAAACCCTCGTAACTTTAGATTTTAAGTCGTTCTCGAGTACCATCATCAGACGTATATTAGAATCAGAGTGCGGAAGAAAAATATAATTTGACGATTCAAAAGTGCTGTAATATGCCTACTTGAATAAAGATATTTTTATTATTTATTATGTTACTGTACTATGACCAGCTCGGAAACCAGATTGCTAGGAAATGTTTGTTAAGGAATAAGCTTAGTTGTTGAAAAACTAACTTTGATAGGAATAGGAGTATTGAAATGGGACGGTAGTCAGGAAAAAATTGAAGGATTGGCTTTTTAGGGATAGGAGTTATTTCTGCATGTTTCCAATCTGTTGGAAATTCATTCAGAGATAGAATAATTCGGGATATGAGTCAAAGAGAGAGATAGTATATTCAGGATTGGAACGATCATATTGCGGGTAACACTGTCAGCGCCAGCAGCATTTGAAGATATGGGATTTACGCTCTTCTTAACATCATATTCAGTGAAGGATTTAAATGAAAGGACGAACGGCAAAGTTTCGTTTGTTTCTGAATCCCGTTGGAATTTGAGAAAAAACGTTGTTAGTGAGACTACTTTGAGAAAGGGCAATACGTGTCGAATTTAAAGTCAATCTGGTAAATAATTCTGGAGGTACTGCTTAAAGTGGTCTCGTTCTTAGGGAGCATATGTTGTCTAAGTTAAAATGTAAGTTATGTTCTTTCTCTGGCTTTAGACTCTGTATACCAAATTTAATTTAAATCGAAGGTTTTGCTGTAAGGCGGGACAAATTTTGTTTTGCATTTATAATATTAGTAAGGATTATAATATAAGACCAAATTAATAAGTATAAAATGATCGCTTGTAATTGTTAACTGCCTCTAGTGGTTAGCATGTTCGACTACAGACATGAGGTCATTTGCCCGAAATTGGGAAGTTAGCGGTGTGATCCACCCTCGTGTCTCGGACAGCACGTTAAGCCGTCCTGCGCCTGATCTCTCTCCGCGAGTGTCGGATTCCCGTCACACCGGACTATGAGAGTGAAGGAATAAGTGCACTTGTGTACTATGCCTTTTTTTTTTTCGCTGGGAAATGCTTTGTGCACGCCGGATGAAGTGTAAACATCCGGGAGTGTGAGACTCGCTGGTCGTACCAGGATACCCACTAAAACCCAGCGGAACCCTCTTCATCCAGGTGTTGGGGTCCAGATGTTCGCTGGCGCATTCAGCTCTGGCGCCCCGGATGAATCCGACTTAAGGGTTTAGTTTAGTTGAGGGAGAGCAGGCGAGCAAAATTGCGCCTTCTAGCGCCCCCCCTCCTCCGGCGAGAGGGAGTAGCGTCTGCCATAACCTCCCTTTGCCTGTTTAGTGACTCCTTCTGCAAGATGACAGCCTCGCAGAAGGACGTCACTGCTCTCCAACTTGACTCATCGCCAATCATAGCGCCCACAATGCTTGGGAGTGAAAGGTCATTCCCAATAAGCGATGTCAAGATGTGACGCTGAGGTCCCCAAGCCTGACAATTTGCTACTGTTGTATACTATGCCTGTCAATCCGCAGTGAAGCAGCGTGTTGGATCTATGCTCTAAAAACCCTCGCTCCTCGGAGTGAGGAGGCCTGTGCCTAGCAGTGGGACGTTAAAGGGCTGCTTTTAATTGTTAGACTATACCTTATGTAGTGGTTTCTTGAAGCGTGAACATTTTGTTAGTGGCTCTATTGTTATCTCAAACCTCATGAATAGTTATCACTGTTATCTTTTGTTAAAGGGTGTTTTATTTAGTTCTTAAACTATTACTTGTTTTGCAGGAAACTCTGCTGTATAGCAAATAGAAATTAATAGTCTATTTCAATGTTTAAACACGGGACTGTGTCTCTTTGTTAACAAAGGAACAATTTTATTCGCGACACTGGAGCGCCTGAATCAGTGTATTAAAACAGGTTTGAATTACTCATTTCCACTCTCGTCTGCGAGTTACGTTTTATTCAAAAGTCCTTTGTCACAAGTGTCACAACGAGCAAAATAAACCAAAAGGCTGGCTTCGAGTCTAATTTATGTGCGATGAATGTGCAAGCCAAGTATCTCCCGGCTATTTTGTTAGGATTTTCTTGAGCGTCTCCAAAGACAAATCTGGCTTGAATATTTTATAAGGATAATAAAATTTTTCCACTATGCTTATATTTTGGAAGTATTTTAGCTGGATTTTTATAAATTGCTGATAGGTTAGCTGGCTTGATACAATTTGACGGATTCGCTGGCGCAGTGGTGAGAGTATTGAGCAGGCTTCGAAAGCTGTTGCTACCCTCTGCGAAACTATCATTTCGTTGAAGGAGACAAGTCAAAGAGAGAGTGCGAATCCCCGAGGGGAGTAGGAAACAGGAGACGAAGGTTTATCCAACACCTCCCCTTGTAGTGCACAATGGAATAACTCTAGTCCTTCCATTCATCAATGGCTTTGATAGATTTTAGTGGGTGTTCTGGTACTATCGGTTAGTCCTACACTCCCGTCAAACCCGACAAAAACAATATCTACACAGCAATGTAACGGAACTCAATTCTTTTCTTAACTGCACGTCTTTTGGTAGGATGATGAATTAGCCACGCTCAAAACGTCAAAGTACCTGCTAAAGTAATGTTTGTAAGATTGCTAAAATTGAATTTCCTTTATCTATTAGTGCTTCAAATAAAACTGCATTTAAAAAAGACTGAAGAAGTTTTATTGATTGAGCGGAGGTCCCGGGTTTGATCCACGGTAGGACGAATTTAGGAAATAGTATTTTCTAATTTGTCTGAGTCTGGACTGGTGGGAGGCTTCGGCCATGGATAGTTATCACCTTACCAGCAAAAACGTACCTCCAAACTAAGACATTTGTGTTCCGATACGATGCTGTGTAGAAACCGTAAGGGGTATATTGCTTCTTAACATATTAGCGCGCTTCCATCTCAGACTGTATCATCACTTACCATCAGGTGAGATCACAGTCAAGCGCTAATCTGTCAGCAATAAAAAAAACACAAAAGTTATGCTAATCGACAGAGCTGGTGAACTCTGTAGGACTGGAGAACTGTCCGACTTTTTTTTGGTTAACAAGTTTGTGTTGCTATTGGATCACGGAGGAAGTGAGCAAGATATCAGAAGACGCATTCAAATAGCTTAAAAAGCCATGAACAAAATGACAAGACTCTGGCAAAATCGAAAAGTCTCTATGCTCACTAAAACGAGACTTGTTAGAGCTTTTAGTTTTAGTCTTTCCCATCATCTTTTATGGTACTGAGGCATAAACGAAATATAGTGCTGAAAAACAATGTTGCGTACAACATGGACCACGAAGAGGACTAATAAGTCTATTTTGGAGCAGCTCCGTGTTGACACCAGACTCTCGACCATGTGCTTCCAAATTATTCTCAGCTACTTTGGTCACATTACCCGACGCCAGCCGAATAACTTGTACAAGATGATAGTTACTGACAAGATAGAGGGCAAAAGACCACACTGCTGAACACCTAGGTGACCAAGTAAAGGCAATTACAGGTCATTTCTTGCCGCCATAAAGATAGTCGAGTACCGAACAGCATGGAAGGCATTGGTGAAGAAAATGAAACAGGCACCAAAGGACGGGCACAACCTTAAAACCTGAAGAATACGACCGAGAAGAATGAGTTTTAATTTAATAACTTGAGTATTCGAAGTTTCACTTCGTAAATCGTAATCACTTATAAATCGTAAATCACTTCCAAATATTGTTTTTGGTAACAAAAATTTTATTATACTCGTAGTTTATTTTATTTACGCACTACCCTTATATATTACATAGCTAGTTTTAATTTCGACAAGGGTTGCCTTTTTTTATCGCGGGGAAAATCTTAAATAAGATACCCGATAACTTGGGTCAGGCTACCGGGTTATGTGGGGTTGTACCCACTAAAACCCCCTCCGCTATTTGCCTCTGCACATGTAAGATAGCTCCGGGTTCTCTGACGAAATTCGCCGAAGCTACCCTCTACTAGGTAAGACTTAATTCCCTGCCATGAATCGTCTCATCATTAATCCACTGTCGCAGTGACATAGATGGACTTCCCAGGATCGCTCTTGGCAGTGAAAATACCCTAGTATCACTGCTTGCAACTGATTTACCATTTTTTTTTGTCCTCTGGTAAGACTACACCGCCTTATTGACGGGTAGAATTGCCGATTCTTTGCATGTCTCGTTTAGCGGTCTCCTTTTTGACCATAACGGTTTCGCAGAAGGAGATCACCGCCCTCCAACTTCTTACATCTGCCAGCATAGCTCTAACTACAGATGCAGGGGAAAGATCTCCTCCAATTTGACGGATTAAGGCGCGCCGTTCAGGTTCTCAAGCAGAGCATTCGGCAAGCGTATTTTGCGCGTCATCGTGTTCCACCCAGCAATGATAGCAATGTGCTGTCCGCTCCCGTCCTATTCTACACAGATACTCTCTGAAACAGCCATGTCCAGTGAGTATCTGAGTTAATCTGAAGGTTACTGTTCCCCATTCTCTACCCAATCAGGCTGGGTAGGGAATGACAAGGGTTGCCTGGCAGAGATTGCCTAAAGCAATAAGGCCGCCCTTGCACATAGATCAATAGTTTTATCTTATAAATTTTAGCATAAGTTTTTATATCGTTAATTTTATGTGCAATAAAGCATTTCTATCTATCTATCTATTTATAGTTGATACGTCTACATTCCTATCATCAACAATTTTAGTCTACTGATGAAATGTTCTTTCTCTCTCTCCAATGAAAGCGGTATGAGTGAGACAACTGTACGACACTGTTTCCGTTTTCTCGGAATTGTACGGTCCCACTTGATGTTCCGGTGACAGTTTTTGTTTTTTTTTTTTGTACGGAATATTCGTTGTATCAATAATGAAGTTTTTAAAAAGGAGCCTTTCGATAAAGACGTGGGCTATAACAAAATAATGCCTAATAAAGTAGGCTCGATAGCTTACTTTTATAATCCACAATATTACCCGCCATAATTTTCATGGATCGTTTCCCGGCTTCGTAACGCCGTACTTTACTCCATCGGCGGTATTCCTCATAAAGCACATATTACATATTATCTGTGACCGTCAGATCATAAAATAGAACTTATGCGAAAAATATGTAAATTTAGAATTCTTATTGAACAAAGCGGAATAACGATGTAGGCATAATTTTTTTATTTAACTTCTATATCAACTCAATTTCGAATTCAATAAATATTCTTGTGGCCGTCACGATATCTTATTCAAATAGTAAAACCTCTGAAGTTAATAAATTTGCCTCATATGTTTATATAAACTCCTATATGAATAAAAGACTGATGATTTTGACTACATTGTTAAAGGTGTTCCCCAAGGTAGTATACTTGGTCCTCTTTTATTAATTGTTTACGTGACGGATCTAAGTTATCTAAAAACTAGATTACTAGAGGTTTACCATAAGGTAGGCAATTATGTATGGCTATACTTCGATACGGATGCAAGTCTTAGACGAAAAAAGAGGATAAAACGTATAGAAGCATTTGAGATGTGGGCCTACCGACGCATGCGCAAAATCAGCTGGACCCATAAAGTTGCCAACGAAGAGGTCTTGCGACGAATGGATTGTCAGCGGGAACTTTGGAAGAAGGTTGCGTATCTGGGCCATGTTCTGAGATATGACAGGTACGGACTCTTACAACTAATAATGATGGGTAAAGTGGCTGGCAAGAGGCGTATTGGTCGCAAGAGGAAGTCCTGGTTGCGCAACATCAGGGAATGGATCGGGACCGGGACAAAGTTAAATATGGAGAACTGACTGCCAACCTTCGTTAGTCGGCACATAAAGAAGAAGCGGCAATTAGTCCTCTTTTATAAATTGTTTACGTGAATGGGCTGAGTAAACTAACAAAGCATTAAAGGATAAGCTGATAATACAAGCTCTGTTTAAAAAAAAAACTAATGAAACAGTAGAGAAGTATTTCATAAAATCGATAGCATATTGATTACACGGCTTAGTTTTAAAAGTGAACATTATATTTAGTCATATTTATATTTCACTGAATAATAATTTGTCTTTAATTTTTCCTCACATTTCCGTATTAAAAAAAGAAATCTACAAGCAAAATACATAAAATGGCTTATAAATTCGCTTGTATGTGAATTATGAACTTGATGAAGTGGTCAAGGACATTCATGCATCATATGTTATTAATTGAACAGAGAACTTGTTAATACTAGCTTCTGTTCTTGTTGCTAACGTCCAGTTGTCATATTGTGAAATTAACCGTAATTGTATCTTCTAATTTACAGATCTCTGGATTATTGGGAGGCTTTCACGGACTGACCATCGTAAAAGCTTAGGGTTGAATCCTAGAAAATACTTGCCGATAAAATTTTCCAGAATAACACGCTTACCATCTTAGACCGTATCATCAATGATACATTACAATCAATCTGTTTGTAATTTAAAACACATAACACCCAAAAAATTATGCATAAGGCCTTTGAAATTATATGTTTTTAAGAAAGCTGTTGCTCCGACCTTCAATTTAGCTACTTTTATAATTTCTTTAGAAGTTTCCTTGACTTACACAAGGCACGCATGCTTGTATACATGTTTTTTTTTTCTATTTTATATTTGTGTAAAACGTTAAGTATGCCCAATTGAATATTTTCCACTTTACACTGTTTGGGTAGGCTGACCCCTAAAATACGAGTTTTCCTAGTTTAGGGGTCAGGATGTCAGAGAAAAAAATGTAATGATTGTACCTAATAATTAACTATTTCATTTCATACCTTGCGTATTTCTTCAAAGAAATAAAGTAGTACACAGTTTGAACGTTATCTTTATAACGTTAAACTGAAGGACTAGCTTAAGTGGAGCCCTATTCAAATGAAGTACGGCGTTGAAATATTACCGCCAGTAAATTTAAAAATATACAAAGTATATTTATGATGAATTTGCATGAGTTTTTCTTAAATTACGAAAGCTCAACTTAATTAATTGCTTGATTAATAAGATTTTTAATAGAAAAGGTAAATTAAGCCTTGCCTATTATAAAAATATTAGCTTGAGTAATGTATAAATTTGGGCCTGTTAAAATCTGAGGCTGTTTTAATTTAATCATACTTTATAATGAATGTTATGTTAGCAATTATCAATTTTTTTGTAGCTGACACCTTTTAAGCAATTTTGGTTGCCTGAAAGAAATATCTATTTTACCGATAAGGCTGTCTTGCTCCTAAATGAATGTGTCGTTTAATTTTTATGTATTGGGTGTACAATCACAAGTTTTGTTTTATTAAAAAGGTAAGGTAAGTAGCAGCCCATTAACGTCCCACTGCTGGGCACAGGCCTCCTCACTCATATGAGAGAGGGTTATTAGAGAGCATAGTACACAAGTGCACTCTCTATTCCTTCACTCTCATAGTCCAATATGACGATAATCCAACACGATCGGAGAGAGATCAGGCGCAGGACCGACGGCTTCAAGTGCTCTCCGAGGCTCGGGGGTGGTTGACACCGTCAATTTGTTCCCGACTTCGCGCAAATATTGAGAAAAATCTTAGTAGAGAACCCTATATCGATTTGGAATAGGCCCAACCCGGGACTCGAACCCAGGACCTCATGTCTGTAGTCGAAGATGCTAACCACTAGACCAATGAGGCAGTTTTGTATTATATTTGATTGAAAAGTACTTTAAGCGTGTAATGAAGTTGTTGTTGTTGCTTTTCTTGCCCTTATCCCGTGGTGGCCCTTATCCCCACCCTTACTAGGTGGGGTCGTTACAGCATGTTCACTTTCTCTAATATACTCATTCCTAATCTTATCTAATTTTGTCACTCCACACATCCATCTCAACATTCGCTTCTCTGCTGCATGCAATTTCCTTTCATTCTCCCCTTTGGTGGCCCAGCACTCTGATCCATACAGGATGACAGGTCTTACGATCGTCTTATAAATTTTCCCCTTTAGGTTGAGTGGCATTCTGGCGTCGTAAATTGTTCCCGAGACCTGCCTCCACTTTATCCAACCTGCATTTATCCTGCTAGTAACATCTCGGTCAATGCCGCCGTCGTTTTAGAAGATAGCAGACAGCAGACTCGAAGGGAAACACCATCGAAGTAAAACTGGATGGATCCCCGAAATCACAGAGTAATAAAGTTGTATGCATCGATATTTAAAGTGAGGCTATCAAATTTTGTATTCGTGACAATTTAGGTTAAATATGGTGAAAGGCTTCACTCAAAAAGCGTTGTATTTTAGGTTCAATGCTTTAAATGAAAGACGCCCCAAAAACCCCAAACATTCTAATAATTACAATTGTCTGTTATAATAATTAAGGACGTCAAAAAACAGCAGTAAAGTTTAAAAAATCGTATGTTTAAGAAGTTAAAACTTTATAAAGGCGAAGTTACTACGAAATACAATGGTATATCTTTTATATTCCCAAAAAATAACATTTACCGAATTTCTCATGAGCGTTACAAATGTGTCTCATTTAGATTTATTTGGTTCATATTAATACAGGATAGTTTTATTAATTTTGACTGACAAAAAGGATTTATGAGTCAAGAGTGAATGGGAAAGTTGGAAGGGGAAGACAAGGACATTTTAAATAAGGGCCAAGTCAAGAGTGCTCTAAATCGACGAACTTGTATAATATGCAAGAATCGTGGCAAGTGGAAGGACGTGGTCTTTGCCTACCCCTATGGGAATGAGGCGTGATGCTATGTATGTTTAAAATATAAGGTAAATAATTAGGGTAAATATTAAAATATGGTATAACTAAAGTAACTCCCACAGGTCGCTTACTCGTTGCTTACCGAACGTTTGTCAGTCCCATCTGACATATATGCGGGATGTTTTGTTGTCAAATTCATTCAGTGTTTTCAATTATTACGAGATTCCGAAGCAATATGGAGCAAGTAAGCGTCGGGTATTAAGCAAATTCAGTAAGCTTTATTTCTTTAATTTCGCTACTGGCATAGTATAGAACAGTTGCGGGCCTGGAAGGGGTTTAGAGTAGTTTTTTGGTTACTTTTAGAATAAATTAAGAAACGCCACACCACCAATATTTCCATATTGCCTTGAACTTGTAAAATTATCATATAGAGTGGCATGAGGCCAGCGAGCTAAGTGCATAAACTGTGAACACCTATCGATTACCCTCTTGGAGCAAAAATGCGGAGTAACTTTCCATGTCCACAATTTACTTGCTATTAACTTGAGTAAGACCGTCAAAAGCACTCCTGCGGGTTAAGGCCATATACGTAACTTACTGGTGAAGCGAGGGATTTTGTATACGTAGCGTAATCATAAACAATTTACCAACTATCTTTATCCAATCAAAGCAGATGTAAGCAGAATATTCATCGCCTTGGTCTCATGATTAGTAAGTGAGTGGTGATCTCTGGCTTATATATCCTTAACAATTGTAAAAAGATGTATGTAATTAGTGAATTTCAATTCAATCAGACGTATAGTTTTGAAGATATTGAGATGAGTTAGCGAAAGCTTGTGGAAATATGAAGGAGCCTGTTCTAGGTGAGCATCTACGTCGACAAGTGAATATGAATGAAGAATTTCATGTCCATCGAATGTTAAATTTTACAGATATCGTGATGAGACAATAAATCCCATCTTCCCATCATCCCAGTCTTTCGCCCATATATCCCAATCCCTCTGGTAACATGGGGGACTACCGTTCCAAGTGAACCGTTCAAAAGAAATAAATATGGTGAATTTCCACTGAATCCAATGAATAATTTTAGGGATTTTTCACTAGTAAGCCATGGGTTCGATTCCCAACAGGTTTTTTCGCAATTTAAGGCATTTTTCTATTCCTCTGCCTGAGCCAGCAATAAAAAAAGAAGAGCCGTCTCCTTCTATGGCAATAAAAGCCACATTATTTTTTAACGACTAATATCTTGATAGCAATATGATCATTACATTGAATTTGAGGGTAGTANAGCCTATTATACGTGAGCATCTACGTCGACAAGTGAATATGAATGAAAAATTTCATGTCCATCGAATGTTAAATTTCACAGATATTGTGATGAGACAATAAATAAATGTCTTTGGCCCATATATCCCAATCCCTTGGTAACATGGGGACTACCGTTCCTAAGTGAGAGTCTACATCGCAAAAGGAATAAGTATGTGAATTTCAAGTAAATCCAATGAATAGTTTTAGGGATTTTTCACTAGTAAGCCATGGGTTCGATTCCCAACAGGTTTTTTCGCAATTTAAGGCATTTTTCTATTCCTCTGCCTGAGCCAGCAATAAAAAAAGAAGAGCCGTCTCCTTCTATGGCAATAAAAGCCACATTATTCTTTAACGACTAATATCTTGATAGCAATATGATCATTACATTGAATTTGAGGGTAGTAAAATATAATAAACAGACGCAATAAAACGCAATCTACCCATTTACAGGTTTGTGTTCATTTTATGGGGACATTAGACAAAATCATAAGAATTATGTATAAAGATTACAAAGGTAAAAGTAAGTAGCAGCCTATTGACGTCCCACGGCTGGGCATAGCCGTCCACACTCATAGTAGAGTGGTTAATAGAGCCTAGACCCATTTGGGTGTGTTCAGCTGAATTCAATTATGGTTCAGATCAACAATTCAATCTAGATTTCTTCATATTCCTCAGGTTCGAGAACTATAAGTAAGTAATCATCATTTCATGCCCTTTTATACATAGTCTAGATCGAATCGTTAATACATTTATCCCGTGAGAATCATATTTCCTTTACAACAGAAGATATCGGAGTTTATTCCGACACATCACACAAACCCAAGCCCATAAAATTCAATTATACCCGCAATATAAAATTTTATGTATCTACGTCTATTCGTACAATAGAATTTCGTTACATAAATCATTCATCCAATTGAAAGACAACAATGTTATTGGATTGACTCACGTTCTTTTAGTGCAATGGCTTTGCTCGTGTAGATTCCCCCCCCCCCCCCCCTTTAACATATTTCAACTTAAAATCAGTTTTTTAGTGCTCTCTAGTTATCTTATCTGGTTGTAAGTGCTGATACAGTCTATGACGACAGCGCACTTGCTAGTGGTAAGTAGCGATGGCCGAAGCCTCCACCAGGCCAGACTCTCCAAAATACAATGCTGCTAATCGAACTTAGGACCTTTCCTACCGAAGCAAAACCCAGCAGCGACCATTCTACTTAAAGTCCTTTAAAAGTGTCCTCCAGTTGGTTAGAGATAACGCAAAGTTTGTTTTTTAGACAAAACATAAACCGAGATTAAAACATTTTCAATTTGATAGTTTAATCGGAAGGATTTGATTTTTGGACACATTCTGCTGGTAGTATACCTCAAACCTTAGTGACGCTTTTTTGCACAAACCCTTAAGGTCATGATGAATTTTGGCATAGAGATAAATAGAACCCCAGAGATGGTTATAGACTAGAAAGACAGTTGATAGTACAATGCTGTTTGGTACAGAGGTATTTGGAACTCCAGAGATGGATATAGCCTAGAAAGGCAGTCGATAGCATAATGCTTTTTGATATCGAGATAGATGGAGCCCCAGAGATGGTTATAGACTAGAAAGACAGTTGATAGTACAATGCTGTTTGGTACAGAGATATTTGGAACACCAGAGATGGATATAGCCTAGAAAGGCAGTCGATAGCATAATACTTTTTGATATCGAGATAGATGGAGCTCCAGATATGGTTATTGACTAGAAAGACAGTTGATAGTACAATGCTGTTTGGTACAGAGATATTTGGAACTCCAGAGATGGATATAGCCTAGAAAGGCAGTCGATAGCATAATGCTTTTTGATATCGAGATAGATGGAGCCCCAGAGATGGTTATAGACTAGAAAGACAGTTGATAGTACAATGCTGTTTGATGTAGAGATATTTGGAACTCCAGAGATGGATATAAGCTATAAAGGTAGGCGATAGGAGAATGCTTTTTGAGTTCGAGATAGATGGAGCCCCAGAGATGGTTATATATTAGAAAGATAGTTGATAGTGTAATGCTAAGTATAAAAGATATGAGCTTTCGCTGACAAAGCATGTCTTCTTCCTCTGGTCGTGCTGCTGAACATGATGTTCCAGACGAAGCAGGTTGTGCCATGTGAATTGCCTGAGTTACTTTGGTATGCGGCTGTTTCGCTATCTGATAGGACTTCGGTCATTGACCTCTTGAGTCTTTTTCTTCCCTAACAAAGCAAGTACTTGCATCATTTCGCCAGCGAGACCATGAATTGTACAAGAAATAACTACCATGTTTATTTAATTTCAGAGACTGACTTTAGTGGTCTAAAAACCATTCTAAAGCCCTTCCAATTTGCCATTAGGGTCACATCGGTTGGATGGTTTCAATGTCTGTAAGGTATTTTATGTTACACATGTACCCAATACAAGTTTAAGTTGAACCATTGGAAAAATAACATCTTGTTCATATCTCCTTCGGTATAAAAATACATATTTATGTATGTAAATATGTAGCTAGTATTTCTTTACTTGAAACATTGTGCTTTTATAAGACATGCTTGATTGATATACAACGTCTTACGTACGACAAAATTCAATTTTACTTTATCAAATATTATCTTAATCCATCTCAATATCGAACTTACTCTGAAGAAATGTATAAAATCGTAATATTACTTGTACGATGAAAATAACAAACATCGCAAACCGTGACATTATGTGGGTTTCTATAATTAAGAAGCCTATCTATCATGACATTAAGGACGGGTCATGTAAAGACCTGTATACCTATTGGCCTACTTTATATATTAGTAAAAGATAATATAAATGTCCATATATAACAGGTTTTTGTACTACGTAATATCCGATCCGAATAGAACTTCGAAATAACTACTTATTCAAGGAGGCATTTTATATGACCTTCAAGAACAACTTAAAGTGTAAACTTATCGAGGATTCGTCTGCGCACATTTATGAAAATTTAGTTGAGGGTTGCGGGCCTCGAGGCAGTGCCTCCTTACCCGGGCATCTTCCTCAGACATCAATTTGATTCCCGCTGACTACGCTAGCGGGTCCATCCAGGTCAATTAATTCAATAGTCAAGTCCGGGTATTGCCACTGATATTGCGTTGTCTTCATCGTCATCATCGCCTACATCAGGAGGCGGTGACAGCAGAAGCTCACGAGGCAGGGGACGCTCAGTGTTTCCTGCTCTTGGGTGCTGGCTGGCAATGCTGTGGAGGTGTATATGTGGGGAGTTGTTCGCGTGGCGAATCATATTCCTCGCCAAGTTTCGAACGAACACCTGGTGGGCATCCTGGTGTCACGGTGGATGACGTCATTTCTGACGTACCTCGGAACTCCTACTATCATACGTAGGCACTTGTTCTGCTGGATCTGCAGCCTACTCCTCTGGTACCCTGAGCAGAAAGAATACCAGGCAGGAGCCGCATATGTCAGTCTGGAGCGGACGTAGGCTCCGTAGACCTTCAGTTTGGCTTTGATTGGGAGACTTGAGGTAAAAAGCGGCCGCAACAGTGACCGAAGCCGCCGCGGCCTGGCCCACGGCGTAAGTCACCGTGTCCGCCAGGCGACTCACTAACTATCGGGAAGCGGCGCGTCTGCATGAGTTAGAGGGCGCCTCCTGGGCCGTTTCATAACGTATGCCGCTAAAATATTGTTAGTCTGTGTCTGTCTGTCAACGAGGCATCGCGTCAGGGCGAAAAAGGGGCCTCACCTCGTGGTTTTTTGGTGAAAAAGTGAAATTTCCACGCGGTTTATTGGTTTTGTGATTGCGATTGGTGAAGTCGTCGCGTTAAGGACCTTATAGTGTGCTCCTCTTCCTCCAATTACACGAAGCGCGTGTGCCTTAGTCTTGGACATTTCTGAGCCTGGTGGTGCACAGGACCGCTTTGGAGTGGATAAAGGAAGACCGGCGTCGCCGAGAGCTGCCTTATGTATTATTAATGAGGCCATAAATTAACGACTTCATATTTTAGTGCCGCTCATTAATTTGCAGGTTAAATAATACTATTCTCATATTCTTTATTATTATATTACATACTTTGAATGATTTAAAACACAATACTAACGTGGATACAAACTAAGAACTGTCACTAGGCGAATATATCTTCATTCCCCTGAGCTACCCCTCTTATACCAATCGCCTGACTCAAAATAATAAGTCCACCAATCAACAGTCATCGTGAAAACGACGACTTCTTAAATTTTGAGAATTTCCGGACGGCTTTAAACCGGATGTAGTGCATGTGAAAGTTTCACTGATATAAAAACCACAAATAATATAAGAGGGGTAGCACAGGGGACTGAAGAAATATTCGCCTAGTGACAGTTCTTAGTTTATATCAACGTTAGTATTGTGTTTTAAGTCATTCAAAGTATGTAATACAATAATAAAGAATATGAGAATAGTATTACACAACCTGCAAATTAGTGAGCGACTCTAGAACTAGTTCCTAATAGCTTCTTGACAGTAACAATACAGCAAGATAACATCAGAATCTGTGTCACAAGGCTTCAGTTGTTAAAGGCATTTTACACTGTGATAAATTATCTGTACTATTTGAGTTAACTGGGAAATTTAACGCCACATAATCGTCGCTAGAGGGAGTGGAACTAATCACCCAAAATAGTAGGCTCTGTCGCTCTAATAAGTTACTGCAGGCTTAGCGTGCCTGAGTGAGCCTAATGTAAAGCAAATTTGCGCACTCAATCAATCCTCTGAATTATGACCTGAACTAGCATTGATGAGATAAAAGCAGAGAATGCGAGCGTGAGAGAGAGTACCTAATGAAATGAAAATTATTGGGCTAAAACTGTACTAATTCAAACTAATATTAAAGTGGAAAATCACGAAGATGTGCAGCGTTTATGCTAATTCGTTTGAAGGTAAGTAGTGGCATTTTTATTTACATTTCGTCAGTCGAGATTTAAATGAATTATTTGTATAATTTTTTGATATTTTATTTACAATTAAATTCCTAACATATCTTCCTTTAATTCCCTTTGAGTATCGGAAATTTAAAGTTATAGAATTGTGTAAAAATAAACAAGATTAAAAAAATATTTGGCCAAAGCAGTCTCACTTTTATAAATGAAAAAGTAAATGTTCGTGTCTGTTATAGTTTGAAATCCAAAACTGTTCAAGTTATTGTAAAAAATATCTATACAGGAAATCTTTAAAAAGTGCATGCACTTTTACACCTAATCCTTTTTCTCTAATGAAAGGTTATGTTGCTGTAAATATTAACTCTAAATCCTTTTTTTATTTAATGAGGCATTAGTTCGATATAAATGTTTACACCCAATCCTTTTTCTTATCCAATGAAAGGCTAGGTTGCTGTAAATATGAATACTAAATCCTTATTTTATCTAATGAGGCATTAGTTAGATATAAATGTTTACACCCAATCCCTTTTCTTATCCAATGAAAGGCTAGGTTGCTGTAAATATGAACACTAAATCCTATTTTTATCTAATGAAGGGCTAGCTAAGTTGCTGTTAATATTAACCCAGCAGAATAAGTGCCTACGTTTCATAGTAAGAGCTCCGAGGTACGTCAGGAATGATGTGAATCATCGTGACACCAAGACACCCACCGTGGAGGTGTTCGTCCGGCAGTTGGCGAGGAACATGTTCCGCCACGCGGACCACTCGCCGTACACACACCTCGTTGGCATTGCCAGCCAGCATCCTAGATCTGAAAGCACTGGGCATCCGCTACCTCGTGAGCTCTTGCTGTCACCACCACCAGGTGTGAGTGAAGATGACAGCGTTGACCACTCGACGGCAGTGACAGAACTCTGATTGACATGAGTTATATCTTCAATGCCTGACAAAATTAGCCCGGGTAATGAGGCATTGCCTCGAGGCCCGTACCCCACAACTTGGTTGTGAAGAACCTCAGATGATGTTAATATTAACACTAAAATCCTTTTTCTTATATAATGAAAGTTTAGTTCAAAGAAAGCTAGTTTAATTTCCTATTTTCATAGCATCAAGTTTTACGACATACTACTTTTTTTTTTAGTTCTTTAAAAGAGGAACTTAAAGATAACATCAAATCTCACACCTATAGGATTGAACAGCATTTTATTTATTCCTAATAACATACTGGTAATGCCATTTTAAACCGTAATCAGTTTTGGGTTGAACCGAATGAAGTATATTATGATTATGAGTGTATAAAAAGTACAACATTATCTTGATATTGACCCACATCGTATAAAATATATAACGTGGGTTCAATAGTAAAGAACGTAGCGAGGTGCGCGGGCGACGGTCAGTCGGGGTCAATGCCCTGCGGCTGCCCGACAACCTCCGAGTTGCCCACGCAAAGGGTTTTCAACTAGTAAACATTCTTTTTATTACCTTTGCATATATTTCACACTAGCTCCACCCCGCGGTGTCACCCGCGTAGTTAGGATCATGTGAAAATATGGAGACAATGTTAAATAATTTTTTAACAAACAATTGGATATAAAAAAATATTTTTAAATTGTAATTTTGTTTAGTGAACTAAAATAAAAGAATAAGAAAGTTTTATTTCACTTTCTTTCAGATTAATTACACCTTCATAATATAATCGATTTACAGATTTTTCTTCTAATACATTTTTACTACAGGTATTGAAACATTCTTGATTTCAAAGAGGTATCCTTGGAATATGAGTAACTCGCCAGTCGCAGGCAAATTCGTTATATCTTTTGAATAGAATGTTCAATTTTAATAATGTAAAAAGTATTTTACAGTTATTGAAACGGTCTTCAATAAAATATCATTATGAATAATTTGGTTTGAATATTGTCGGCACTTTTTGTTAACTTTTGAAATGTAAAAAAGTAGTTATAGTGGCGTAATTACAGTAGTTTGATTTTTCGCTGGGAAATGCCTTTATGCACCCCGATCTGCGTAAAATCTTATTGGGAGTGTGGGACTCGCTGGGAAACAAGAATACCCACTAAAACCCCGCGATACCCTCCGCATCCTTTTGTGGAGGATCGGTAGACGCAATCTACCCTGGCACTCCGGAAGATTCTGGGTACTTAAGAAGAAGGAAGGAGAAGCGCAAATTTACGCCTCCTACCTCCCGACCCCCTGCGCCGAAGTATAGGAGCGTCCACAGCGTTCTCCCTGAGCCTCTCATGTGGGACAGAAGGCACACACAGAAGGACGCCATTGCCCTCCCAGCGAAAGGTTTCCTCCGACCAACGACGTCAATAGATGTCACTCGGGTCCCCACGCCGGGCATTCTGTCAGAGTGTGCTGCACTGAATCCAAAGATGCGTCACATTCATGGCAGGCAGGCGTTTCCTCCTTGCGAAGAATCTGATGCAGGTACAACCATGGACATATGGTGTCATAGGTGTTATTGTAGATATTAATACGTTCTATAATATTGTAGAACATTATTTTGGTCTATCATCAATAGTTACCACAGTGCACGCGATGACAGATATTTTGTGACTGATTTTTTCACGCCTCGGGTTACATTAATGTATTTTTATTAGGGATCCCTATTCTTTTTGAGAAAGTAAAATAGCCTATGTCATACATACATACTTACACAAATGTTTCCTTCCAAAAATTATACAGATGGCTTAAAAAGTCAGACTTCTGTGGCAACCCTATGGGCGAGTGTCCAGTGACATAAGTCACGACATTCTTTAAACTGAATTGAGAGCAACACCGTATAATAATTACACACTGCATTAAAATGCTGGATTATAATTTTAAAGATTACAATAACGATAGCTTAATCTCACCCAAAGGTATGACGATACAGTCTAAGATGGAAATGAGTTAATTTGGGTAACTTACCTCTCATGGTTTCTACACAGCATCGTACCGGAACACATATCTCTTTGCTGGTAGAGTGGTAACTGGTTTGATGGCCTCGTTGGTGCAGATTTGTGTTCCGGTACGATGCTGTGTAGAAACCGTAAGGGGTATATCGCCTCTTACCAGATTAGCACGCTTCCATCTTAGACTGTATCATCACTTACCATCAGGTGAGATCACAGTCACACCAATAAAAAAAAACCAGCTTTTGCCGAAGTATTTTTCATGTAAGTATGTTTGTAACGTTTTCACACAAAAACTACTGGACCGATTGCAAAAAAATTTCCAGCATTACTAAGCTGTATTTTCACTGAGTAAAATAGGCTATATTACTATATCAAATAAATTAGGGATCGCTAATAAAAATGCATTAATGCAACCCATGATTTGAAAAAAATATTTAAAAAAAATCTTTCATCGCGTGTGCTGGGGAAAATATTGACGATAGAACAAAAAAATGTCCTACAATATTATAGAACGTATTAATATATACAAAAAAGTCGACGAAACCATATGTCCAACTACTGTAGTTACGCCACTATAACTACTTTTAAACATTTTAAAAGTTAATAAAAGTGCCGACAATATTTAAACAATATTATTCATATCTCTGTATTTATCCTTATATTTTATAAAAGACCGTTTCAATACCTGTAAAGTATTTTTTGAATTATTAAAATAGGACATTCCATTCAAAAGATACAACGAATTGAAAAATGGCATGTGAAAATGTAGCGACCCTTATAACTGGGCCTGCGACTGGCGAGTTAGCTCATATTGCAAGGATACTAATGATACCTCCTTGAAATCATGAATATTTCAACAACTGTAGAGTATTTTAAAATTTGCTCATGTCGGACATTCTACGTAATTGATATTACGGTTCTAAAAAGGTGTTAGTTAGATATATACTCGTATTCGTTGTAAAGTGAGTAATCTGAACAAGTGCTACCTCTCTATTTCAAAAGCTATTTTTATCGTGCTCTTACATTTTGTGATTATTCAATTTGGTCGAGTTGTGACTATTCAACTGATTTTGAACTATATGCAGCGGCAATAAAGTGCAAATTGACTCTTCGACGTTAGCAAAACACCTACATTGCTTAGACCACAGCGAGTACTTGTAATATATTATGAAATTTATTGAATACCAATAAAGGTCAAATTGACTCTACATTTTAGTTTTAAACTTATTTAAAGGGCAGTTTTAGGGTTTTCCTCTGCAATTTTTCTCGCCGTAAAAACCATCCTTGGACTTCAACGAACATTTTAAAAAAAGAATTGTCTAAATTGTCCCAGGCGTTGTCGAGTTATGCGCTTACCAACACATTTTGAGATTCATTTTTATATTATAGAAATAAGGATCTAAAACCCGATGTTAATGGTGACCACGACCAACATGTCAGAACGTATAAAAAACTATTCAATCTAATGACGCATCGTTAGGATCTTCGGACATTCGTAATCCAGACAAAAACTTGAACAGAAAGACCACTCCATAATCCGATTATGTATGGAGGACCATTTTCCTTATAACTATGATTCACTCTTAGCCATTACACGCAAGTATATCGAAATGTGACGTATGTAAGATTAAAAATTATCACTTTGCAACAATTAAAAGACTAAATTTATTACTTATTGCACACAAAATAAAGAGATAAAAACAAAAAAGTAAGATAAAAATGTGTACAAAGGCGGCTTGGAGCGATCTCCTCCGGACGTCCTTAGAATTTTAGAAGCCTACTATATAATAATAGGGTAAGTGCAAAATCATAAAACATAATCCAGAAAAAAAGAGAACGATTGAGGGAATCTATATCTGGGGAGTGAGTGAGTCTATATCTGCCGAGAAAGTCTATATCTAGTGAGTGAGTAAGTCTATACCTGTTGTCTGAGTGATTCTATATCTGTTGAGTGAATGAGTCTATATCTAGTGAACAAGTGAGTCGATATCTGATGAGTCAGTCGATATCTGGGGAGTGAGTGAGTCTATATCTGCCGAGAAAGTCTATTTTTAGTGAGTAAGTCTATACCTGTTGTGTGAGTTATTCTATATCTGGTGAGTAAACGAGTCTATATCTAGTGAACAAGTGAGTTGATATCTGATGAGTCAGTCGATATCTGAGGAGTGAGTGAGTCTATATCTGGTGAGTGAGTGAGTCTACATTTTGTGAGTGAGTGAGTCTATACCGAGTGAATGAGTGAGTCTATATCTAATGAATAAGACTATATAAGGTGAATGAGTGAGTCATTAAGGCAAGTGAGTGAATCTATAGCTAATGTATGTATGAGTCTAAATTTGATGAGCGAGTCAGTTTATATCTGAGTGAGTAAAAAAATAAATATTTGACGATTCAAATGTGATGTAATAAAAATGTGAATAAAGATATTTTTATTTGATTTGATTTGAGTCTTTGTGTGGTAAACGAGTGAGTTTAAATCTGGTGAGTGAGTGAGTCTATATCTGGTGAGTGAGTGAATCCAATACGGTGCTTTGTAGAAACCATAAAAGATAATTTTAGACCGGTCCAATTATAGGTGAGATTACAGTCAAGCGTTAACCTGTCAGCAATAAAAAATACACTCCATGAGGAAAAACAATTTCTAAACTACACTTCGACTGCTTTACAACCGTTCTTAAATAAATAACGAGAGAGAAACTGCAACAACGATCACTGTTTTCAAAGTTATGAACTTTTAAAAAATACACTTAGTTTACTCGTTCTTGATTACGCTTGAAAGACTTTGATTTTGATATTTTTTTTAAACATTAACCGTGTTTCCTATCGTAAATAGTCTTTCCTGATTACAGATCATTTATTTTGAGGAAAATGCTCACAGTTCTTTTGTGGCGATTGGTTTTGTCGCCATTATTGTACAAGATTGCTGTAGATTAAATGGAATCAACTTTTCGTCGATATTTTCTTAACACTGACATAGATTAAATAGGAAAATATATAATAGGAACATTAATATTTTTTTTATGTTATTGTGCTCGACAAAATTTTCGTTTTTCTCTTTGGACAAAATCATTTAAATTTTTCAATTTTCTTTATGGCTTTTGTCCGATTTTTATTGAGTTTTATTTCCGCATATGACAATTAATGAATAAGAGTTTTTTTTCACAAATATATCCCTAAGAAAATCTTTCCAAGGGTAAATTATTCTAACTTATTAATTGTTAAGTGAATTCCGTTATATGTTGGCTACGAACTTTTAAACTGCTAAACGGATTTTAATGTAGTTTACAACAATAGATAGAGTGATTCAAGAGGAAGGTATATATGTATAATACATACATATTATAATACAGAAAAACCGGAAAATTCAATGATTTGTAATGTGATGTCGTAACAAATATATTTTTGTGCGCTTAAATCATAACCGCTGCTTAAACCTTACGAGATTGATCAAATGAATGAGCTACGGAATTGTTTTATCTTAAAAAGATTAATAAAAATGTCCACGATGATATATATTTATCTCTAAATGATAACCAAATTTACAGATTACAAAATGTGAAAGAATTGGCGCGTTAAAACAAACGAAACTCTTTACTTTTGTAATATTCCAATAGATTTGGAAAACACCAAACTAATGTGCCCTAAACTTGGGGATATTAGAAGGATAATGATGCGAAGATGGTTTTATATAAGTGAAATTGACAATTACTTACAATTAACTGCCTCATTGGTCTAGTGTTTAGCATGTTCGACTACAGACATGAGGTCCTGGGTTCGAGTCCCGGGTCGGGCCAGTTCCGAAATCGATATTGAGTTTTCTATTAAGATTTTCTCAATATTTGCCCGAAGTTGGGAAGTTGGCGATGTGATTCACCCCCGTGCCTCGGAGAGCACGTTAAGCCGTCGGTCCTGCGCCCGATCTCTCTCTCCGGTTGTGTCGGATTACCGTCACATCGGACTATGAGAGTGAAGGAATAGAGAGTGCACTTGTGTACTATGCCTGCCAATCCGCAGTGGAGCAGCGTGATGGGTCTATGCTCTAAAAACCCTCTCTCACATGAGCGAGGAGGCCTGTGCCCAGCAGTGGGACGTTAATGGGCTGCAACTTACCTTACCTTAACTTGAACCTAAGTACGAATTTCCCCTTACCAGGGTCGGTAACACCGCGGGGATCGACTAGTCCATCATAATAAATGTCTTATCATTGCAATCGTATAAAAAATCGAATCAAAATCGATTGAGAACCGTGAACTCAACGATCGCATTAATAAAATCGATTAATGTTTTATTGCGAGTCATCTTGATTAGAGATTTGAATCGATACCGGCTTGTAAGTTGTTATTGAGCACGTATAATGAGCGAGTAAAAAAAGTGTACGTAAAAAAATTGCTATAGGAACCTATGAATATATATAGAATTGTTAAATATTTTACACAAGGTGGCAGGAGACCACTCCCGAAAACGAGGACTAATGATAGTATCAGTGACACCTTTGATGATGGGAATATTTATATATCAAACTTTGCACACCTTTATTCATAATGGCGTGCAAGACTGGCTGTGCATACAGGAGAGTTGGTGCCAATACTTATGTAAAAAGTAAGTAGCAGCCCATTAACGTCCCACAGCTGGGCACAGGCCTCCTAAATCATGGTAACGAGGATTTTTAGAACATAGACACACCAAGCTGCTCCACTGCGAATAAGTAAGCATATTACACAAGTGCACTCTCTATTCCTTCACTCTCATAGTCCGATGTGACGGGAGAGAGATCAGGCGCTGGTCGGGCGGCTTAACGTGCTCTCCGAGGCACGGGGGTGGATCACAACGCCAACTTCCCAACTTCGGACAAATATTGAGAAAATCTTAATAGAAAACTCAATATCGATTTTGAATTGGCCCAACCCGGGACTCGAAGCCAGGACCTCATGTCTGTAATAGAACATAATACTTATGTATGGTAGTGAAAATGAAAGAAATGCAGTAGAGATGAGAGCTTTGAGAAGTATAGTGGCAAAGTAAGAAATAGTGTGACAAGAGCACGATGTGATATAAAAGAAGATGTAGTAACTAAAATTGGGAAAGGTATGCTTAGATGGTATGGGCATGTAGAGAGAACGAATAAAAGGAGACTGACAAAAAGGATTTATGAGTCAAGAGTGAATGGAAGTAGAAAGGGAAAGACCAAATCCAGGACATTTTAAACACGGGCCAGGTCAAGAGTACTCTAAACCCACGAACTTGAATGAAAGGTTTATTGACAATGAAAGAAGCGATGGAGATATGCACGTATTGTGGCAAGTGGAAGGACGTGGTCTCTGCCAACCTGTATTATTAGAACCTCTTTGGATTACATTTATAGAAATAAGATATTAGCAGACTGCTCTCGAAAACGAAGACAGACGATAGTGTTAACGACACCTTTGATGATGGGACATAAGAACACGACTCTGATATAACAAAAACAAATTTTTAAAACGTTTTAATAGCTACAAAAACCGTGCGTTCGTTGACCCGAGCATCAGCTGATTTGATTTAATGGCTGGTTTCTTTTAGTAATGTAATGTATAACATGATAGAGCGTTTATATTGCTAATAAAACGTTTTAAAAGTATGTTTTTTTTAAAATCAGGATTGATTTTCCCCGTCTAAAGTGTCGTTAATACTATCGTCTGACTTCGTTTTCCGGAAAGGGAAAGACCAAATCCAGGACATTTTAAACAAGGGCCAGGTCAAGAGTACTCTAAACCGACAAACTTGAATGAGAGGTTTAATGACAATGGAAGAAGCGATGGGGATATGCACGTATTGTGGCAAGTGGAAGGACGTGGTCTCTGCCAACCTGTATTATTAGAACCTCTTTAGATTACATTTATAGAAACAAGATATTAGCAGACTGCTCTCGAAAACGAAGACAGACGATAGTGTTAACGACACCTTTGATGATGGGACATAAGAACACGACTCTGATATAACAAAAACAAATTTTTAAAACGTTTTAATAGCTACAAAAACCGTGCGTTCGTTGACCCGAGCATCAGCTGATTTGATTTAATGGCTGGTTTCTTTTAGTAACGTAATGTATAACATGATAGAGCGTTTACATTGCTAATAAAACGTTTTAAAAGTATGTTTTTTTTAAAAAATGAGGATTGATTTTCCCCGTCTACGGTGTCGTTAATACTATCGTCTGTCTTCGTTTTCAGGAGCGGAGTATCACATGCTTTATACAAGCCTAGTGGGTGTTTATGAACACGTTAAGTACGACATTTATTAGATGTTGTTTTCAGTGGATGCAATGATATTTCAATAAACTTTTTACTTTTTTTCTTTGAGCAAAGTTATAGGCAATCAAAATGGTATCGGGACTTTTGCCCCATCGTATATAGATAAACACAGATTAACAGCATTACTAAATATTTAACATGAAAGCTGTCTCGTAGAAGTCTCATAAACTTCGCTAAAAGAATACGAATCTAATAAAGTAAGCACTCGAGTTATCTTTTCCACACTAATCTGCCTTTAGTATGTCTTAGTAAACCATTAAATCCTCTGAAACACATTTTAAGACTAGTTAAGCTTGCATAAAGTATACTAAGTTTATCGGACATCTAAAAAAAAACCTCTGTAAAATGAATGCGTTTTTTAAAGGTTCTTTTAGGTTTAGTATAATCATATAATAACTACTCACATTTTTAAAGTTGTTATATCTTTCGAATGGAATATCCGATTTAATAATTTATAAAGTATTTTATTTTATTTTATATTGGTGCCAAAGCTCATGTATGGTAGTGAAAGTTGGGTATGGCAGAAGAATCACAAAAGTAAAATAAATGCGGTAGAGATGAGAGCGTCGAGACGCATGAGTGGATTAAAACTGAGTGACAGAGTAAGAAATAGTGTGATAAGAGAGCGTTATAAAAGACGGCGTAGTGACTAAAATTGAGAAAGGTATGTAGAGAGAATGAATGAAAGGAGACTGACAAAAAGGATTTATGAGTCAAGAGTGAATGCGAAAGTTGGAAGGGGAAGACCAAGGCGAACGTTCCTGGACCAAATCAGGACATTTTAAATAAGGGTCAGGTCAAGAGTACTCTAAACCGACGAACTTGTATGAAAGGTTTAATGAGAATGAAAGAAGCGAAGGAGATATGCAAGGATCGTGGCAAGTGGAAGGATGTTGTCTCTGCCTAGCCCTGTGGGAATGAGGCGTGATGTTATGTTTATGTTTATGTAAAGTATTTTAAAGGTATTGAAAGGGTCTTTAATAAAATATTATTTAATAGGATAAAAATTAATATACAGTTGTGAATAATATGGTTTGATGATTGTCGGCACTTTTATTAACGTTTAAAATGTAAAAAGTAGTTATAGTGGCATAACTACAGTAGTTGGACATATGGTTTCTTAGACTTATTTGTAGATATTATTAAGTTTTTTAAAACTGTGGAACATGTTTTTGTTCTATCATCAATAGTTACTGCAGCGCATGCAATGACAGATTTTTTGTGATGGATTTTTTTACACTTTGGGTTATATTATTGCATTTTTCTTAGGGATCCCTACTTTTTTTGAGAAAGTAATATACATTATGTTGCTCAGTGAAAATGCAGCTTTCTAATGGAAAAATTTTTGAAATCGGTCCAGAAGTTTTTATGCAAATATGTAATAATATAATAATGTTCAAATCTCTATATATTTCTCGGTGTACATTCTCTCGGTTGATTGCTTTGTTAAATTTATAAATATAGGTTACTTTCAAAACAATAATATGAAAGTAAGAAATATGAAACAGTTACAAACGGCCTTAAATGTTCTATCGCATTCAAATCCGGTTCCATCGACCTTTAGCTTTGTTGCACTCGAAATGACTCAATTGCCTTAAAGCAACTTTAAACATTTCTATAAGGAAATTTAACATGTATTTTATGAAGCACAACAAAACTTATGCTTTTGATATAGGCTTGTTAAAAAAAATATCGATACATCGATAACAAAATAACATCGATCGAGATTTTTAACGTTGGTAACAAGGTGTGCAGCGAGCTAGCAACAAAGGTTTACCAACTTTCGAACTACCCCCCCACTCGCAGGAACTAGTATAAAAGGGCTTGCGTTAGTGGCTGTTAGCCCTACTGGCTTTGACAGCGTAACCAAGAGGGGTGACGAGCGCAGAAGCTCTGCCGAGGGGTGGGCCCGTAGAAGGGCTAGGCTGCGTCGTGGGGGCAACGTCGCTCTAAGGGCGCCTCCTGCGAGGCTCGGACCTGGGCTCAGAGCAACGTTTGCTGCTGCTGCTACACTGCGCCGTCCGGTGCGGGGTCGCCACTCCAGCACCTTTGGCCCCCAACGTCCATCGGTCCTTCGGACTATATGCCCCGCCCATTGCCACTTCCGGTTCGCGATTCGCAGGACTATGTCGGTGACTCTGGTTCTACTACGGATCTCTTCATTTCTGATTCGATCACGTATTGATGTCTATTGATTAATATTTATCTAGCAATGAAAGATAACTGAAGTAACTCAATGGCAATCAAAGTAATTTATAGAGTTAAATTATACCGATACATCGATTTTACACTAAAATCTTAATATCGATATTATATATATAAATATCGATCTCCTGCTGCCTCATTGGTCTAGTGGTTAGCATGGTCGACTATAGACATGAGAATGTTCGACTAGAGACTTTCCCAACTATGAAGGTGAAGGAACAGAGAGTACACTTGTGTACTATATCCCACTGCTGGCCACAGGCCTCCTCACTCAAATGAGAGAGGGTTTTTGGAGCATAGACCATAGACGCTGCTCCACTGCGGATTGGTGCCCAGTAGTGGGACGTTAATGGACTACTACTTACCTTTTTATATATATCGATACTTTATTGCATTTCTTTCATCCCTATTTTTATTACTTCATCTGAATGTAGAACTTTAAAGATAAGTACAAAAATTATATTATTTTTTAATACTGCAAGGATTTAACAAGAATATAATAAAAGTATGAACCTATTAAACCCCTTTCCTTGCAAATTTAATTAGAAAAACAGGATATTTTCGGCCGTGTAGTTTTCTAGACGCCATTTACGTGTTTTTGCTACATGACTACTTTGTTTTGAATAATAACGGAATAGATATACAGTTAATACTATGTCATGTTTCTAGGGAGAAAAATATGGCATTTTCAGCCACAAAGTTTGACGATTGCAGGTAAGGAAGTCTTATTTCTAACTAAAAATTTTTGATGACACATCGATAAACAGAAGTGAAATCCTACCTGGTGAGAACATGGCACTTTTGTCCCGCATACAGGGGCCAAAAATATGTAAACTATATTAAGCACTTACTATCAACAGAGTGAAGTTATTAAATAGATTAATTTCTTGTTGACGAAGAAGAAATAGTTTTTTCTATGCTCTCGAGGTTTACCTGAAACAAAATAATACAATTTTGAATACAATTATATTGAAAAATATACTAAGACGCAATATTTTATGCCAAGACAAAAAAAAAATTCTAAAAACGTATGAATGCCTCATTGGTCTAGTGGTTGCATGTTCGATTACAGACATGGTCCTGGGTAAAAATTGATATTGAGTTTTCTATTAAGATTTTCTCAATATTTGGCCGAAATTGGGAAGTTGGCGGTGTGATCCACCCCCGTGCCTCAGAGAGCACGTTAAGCTATCTCTCTCCGGTCGTGTCGGATTCCCGTCACATCGGACTATGAGAGCGAAGGAATAGAGAGTGCAGCGTGGTGGGTCTATGCTCTAAAAACCCTCGCTCCTCGGAGTGAGGGGGCCTGTGCCTAGCAGCGGGACGTTAATGGGCTGCTACTTACTTCTACTTACTTTTGTCCAGCAGTGGACGTCCATCGGTTGAGACGACGACAAAAAGACGGTTCGTTTATCTAGGCTCAACACTGTACAAAGACCTGGAATCTTTTAAAACTTAGCCTTGTCATCGTCAATTACCTATCCTGCGCCTGATCTCTCTCCGCGAGTGTCGGATTCTCGTCACATCGGACTATGAGATTGAAGGAATAGAGAGTGCACTTGTATACTATGCCTGCTAATCTGCAGTAAAGCAGCTCTTAAAACCCTGTCTCATATGAGTGAGGAGGCCTGTGCCCAGCAGTGGGACGTTAATGGGCTGCTACTTACCTTACCTTTTATATGAATGCTCGTAATACATATCACTAATATCAACCAACATTATACATTATAAAATTACAATTATGATAATTTCAATGTATAAATTAGCCAATAAAAATATTGCCCCAAAAAGGCGTTAATAGACCCACACACTTAAAAAAATATGATCTAATAAAATATAATTTTGTGTATAGTAACGACGAAAATATATATTTTTTTGTAGGATTGATTAAACAAAAAAACATTGAGTTATATCTAAAAGGCAAAGTTTAAGTTCTTGTATCGATATACAAATATGTATATTCATGTTTAAGAAAACTGGTGTCGGAGGCACATGAAAGACTAAGGGAGCAAGCGACTGGAGCCCTTCTTCGCCGTCGGCGAAGGCTGGGTGGTAGAAGTCGCAGATATGCCCTTCATGCTTCATTACCTATTGAAATGTAGGTACGCATAGTCAATGTCACTAGAGTGGACTGGTTCTTAGGGTTACAGCGGGTTCGGTCTTCAATTATTATTATATTCGGTATATTTCAGCTATTTTCACAGCATTATGTCATACGGTATTCTACTTTGGGGTAATGCTGCTGATATAGATGCAATATTTGTGCTGCAGAAAAGGGCCGTTCGTGCGATTTACAATATGGGTCCAAGAGAGTCGCTAAGAAACAAATTCAAGGCAGTTAACATAATGACAGTTCACTGCGTATATATATTAGAAAACTTGTTGTATGTACATAAAAACATTGACTCTTTTAATAAAAAGAGTGAATGTACATCATATAACTTACGAAACCAAAACAAACTTGTTATAAATTCTAGTAGGCTGCATAAGATTAACAACTCATTTAAGGGTAACTGTATACGTTTCTATAATAAACTCCCACAAGACGTTCTAAAGATGTCAATTAATAAATTCAAAGTCTTTGTTAAAAGAAAGTTGATAGAAAAATCGTATTATAAG